>JAODGE020010561.1:0-36693 GCA_027574965.2 Ecitophya simulans
AAATCAAACTAGCTAAATCGACGCAGAATTGAACGTAGATTCGAATGGTAGTAAGCAATTTTGTCTAGAGTTAATATTAGTTGAGATAATGTTTCGCTAATTTAACATTGCAATCGATTTTTGGCAAATGTGAGAAGAATTGAACGTAGATTCGAATAGCATAAACCATTTTTGTCTGCCGTTAATATTTTCAGAAATAGGATTGAACAAATTTAACATTGCATTCGATTTTTGGCAAATGAAACAAGCCATCTCATCAAAAATTCCTAAGATTTGGAAAGTTCAATGCATGACCACCGCCGTGTATACTTTGGTAATCGGTCGGGCGCTTGATGTTAACTGCTCGTTTTCACTTCTTTCTTCTTTCTCTTCACTGTTATGCGCATTACCCCTGAACCCAAATTTGCAACGGTCCCCAATAACTCCAATATAATTCATCAATGATTGAGCTTCTGGTCATCGAATCCATATCAAGACATCGTTTCAGGCTATTAACTGTACCTAGCACGTACTTACTGTGCTAGAAATGGTCGAATCTACAATCCCTTTTTGGCAATGCATTTCGAACGTCGAGGAAGCGTACACTCCTCTGGGCGCTTCTGTGTTTCGTACACCTGCGATAATTTCTCCGCGCGAGCTCTCGCCGCGCGTTAATGAAGTCTTCGCATTGACTTTGAGAACGTCGATATAGAAAACCGCAAGCGCAATGGGCTTAGAACACAAGACGCGCTTTTCTGATCGACACGGCGGCGTGGGGGATTGGAAAGTCTTTCGCCTCGCGCGATCGCCAGAAAAGAGAGGCGCATTTTCTTCGCGAGCCGGTTCGCGCGCATGGAGGGAGCGCGCCTCCAGCTCGCTCGTCGACGCCACGCCGCGAAGAGGCGCGCGGGCGCTCGCATTCGCCACGCGAACGTCGCGAGCTCAAGACGTCCATCATCGGGCACCGTCTCCTCGCCTGCGTGTGCGCCGCGCTCGTCTGCTCCCCGCCGCGGCGGTTTACCGTTTCGCCAGCATCATCGCCGCGCCGCCGCGACCCGCGTCGCACACTTTGACCGTGAAAAGCTCGGATGTGCGAACGTGTCATTGGATTACCCATTGCGTCAGCGCGTTGAACGCCGGTAAGTTTCGCAACGCTTATTTTTGTTTCTCTCTCTCTCTCTCTCTCTTTCTTTCTGTGTCTCTTCCTAATTGCGTATTGTGCGCGTAAGGTCGCCGGTGTGTTCGCCTGACTCGCAGGAAGTGGTGGATCGTCGAGCGGTGTCGACTTTGTTATGTTTTGCGCAACATCCACAATGCTGACACACTTTTCGCTTGTTTTAAATTAATTTGCGGCTGCCCCTCGACTCGCCGGAAACGCGAAAGCGCTACGCTCAGCGAATCTCGGCGGCAAAAATTCGCTCGAACTTTTTCCCCCCTCCCTACCACCGCCCCCGGGTGGAAAGCGCGCTTCGCGGCGCGCCGTTGACGACGCACAAAAGACAGAAGTTAAAAGGCAATGAAATAACCGTCGAGATAATAAAAACAGACGATGAATGCGAGAAGATCCGAGGAGAAATTGAGGTTGCGTCGGCCATAGAGCAACACTTTCATTCCTGCCTTCTTTCGGTCGCAGTTTTCTCTTCTCTTGTGTTTGCATCCGAACCGCTCTATTCAGCGTCGCCTTTGTGCGCCGACACTCTTCGAAATATTGACAAAATAACTTTCAAAACGACGACTCTCGCGCGATGCGCGCCCCGCCGTCTTCATCGCGGCGAACCAGATGATTTGCATTGACGCGCGCGCTGTCGCTGGCAATGGACAGAAACAAATTCAGCATTGTCGCGCTCGTGCACGACGGCGCGCGATTGCGCTAATTGTTGTTTGGCCGAGTGTGCTCAGCGCACATCTGGCGTAATTAAATTTCTAATTTCTTTCGCGCAGTTCCAATTAAACTCCGGCGAATCGGTAATTGTCTTCTTGGCGATCGGCGGGCGCTATGAATTTCTCTCGTTAGCATTCGCTCGACACGATCGGCATTTCCAGCGATTACTGCTGATCATCGAAATTCACGCATTCGCATGCCGACCAATTCATAACTCAACATTCATGCATGTCACTTACAAGCTCAGAGCACGCAGACATTAAGTAAGATCTAAGAGCTGGCCGTTGCGTGGCTGCATCAACAGCAGTATCAACCGAAATCCGAATCGAATCCGAGTGTCGTGTGAATCTGCGCCGAGCGGAAAACCGATGTTTGATTCATTTCACCGCCGGCGGGCGCGCGCGATGTAGGCTGTTTTCACATTTCACCATTCCGACGTGTGCGTTTTCGCGTTTTCTCTCCGCGCCCGTCGCGTCGGTCGCGTCTGCGGCGTCTCTCGCTGACCACATGACGTTATCCTGCCGCTCGCGTCTGCGCCGTCCGGTTGCGGCAGGTTAATCAACATGTGCGCGCCGCGACCGTTGAACGCGACCCAGTTTTGCGTTTCGGCGCGCGGGCGCATTTAAATTTAGAACACAATTTAATTCGGACTGTAGTCCGGAGCGGATTTCTATTTACCTGCTGCCGGGCGGCCAGCCTAGCGTGGCGAGCTTCGGCGATACTTGAAAATTCATCGCAGCTTCGAAAGATGAAAGCAAATTGGGCGCATGCCCACCGGCGTTTCATCGATCGAACGAGTGCGGCAATTAAATTGCGCTGGCGGCGAATCGATATTAATCGCGTTTCCCATGAAAACGTCGCTTATGAGGCTGGTAGCATTTATTTCGTAATACTGTTTCACTTTCCGTCAAGTATGGAAATGATCTAAACGCTAAAATCATTCACGCAGAGAGGAAACAATCGTCGACGCACGATTGATCAACGTAACAGTGCGCTAACTGTTAAGACCGAACGCATCCGAGCGGTGCAGAAATATGAGTGCTCGTTTCTTTTCCGCGAGCGTCTTTGCAGGAGGTCGCCGCTTCGGCGTCGGCCGCGGTTGGAAATGATGCAGGAGTTAATTGCAAATGTAGCATGGTCGTGCCGCTTTGTCCGGCGTCCGGCGAAGTCGAATCGGCTTCCGGTTATGTCGAAACCCGGCGTTCCGGACCGTTCACCTATTGTCCGCAGCGTGCGGCGCGCGATTGCGATTACGCAAAACGTGCAGGGCCAGTCGCACGCGAGATTCAGCGCGGCGCGCTCGAACGGGCGATGGCCACGCAGGAGAAGCCGGAGTGGCTGAAGCAATGGACGATCAGCAAAGGGTGGATGCACAATCGCAGCCATCTGCTGCACCTACCGCTGAGGACGTCCGCGACGGACGACGCGATGGCGTACGATAGCGACACTCCGGACAGTCGGACAGACTCGACACTGCTGGGCGACTACAGAAGGAATTTTCCGAAAAACGACGACCTGTTCGTGGACCTGTTCGCGGAGCGGTTGGGGTTTGGGTGCGAGGCGAAGGGTCGCGCAGAGACGAAGTGCGATCTGACGCGCATCGTGGAATGCTCGGAGGACAGCGACGAGATTTCCTTGTACGAGAACCCCTTGTACGAGACCAATCGGTCGCTGCCGAGTTGGCGCGGCAGCGTCAGCGAACGAATCGACGGCGGCGTCGGTTTCTGCCGCTCGTCCATCGACCAGATCCAGAAGACGCGCATCTTCGACTTCGACCGCTTCGAGTCGTTGAGGGACAAGCTGCGCATGGAAAAGCGCGTCATTAGACACATCCGAGTGCGTATTATGCTCTCGTTGCGCTTCGACGCGGTCAAACTGAAGTTCGCGCAACGGCGGCCGCGCCGGCGCAGGAGGCGGCGCCGCCGCTGGCAGTGCTTCCGGCCGAAGGAGGCGGCAAGGTGCGACGCGGCGCGGTGCCGCCGCGATCGGCGCGCCGACGGCCGCGCGCGCCGCCTGCACGACGAGCAGAGGCGCATCGGGAACGGCGTCGACGCGCTGAAGATACAGAACATGAGGTACACCGTCACTCCAGAAAACAAATAGGCCCGACAGTTTCGTCATGTGCGGTTGGCGCGCGTATCGTTAAAATAGTTTCACGACTTAATGACTCAACAATTAATTATTTAATTGCGACGGTTAATTATCGCTTGGCGCGCACGCCCGCAATTATTCATGCGTCATGCTTCGATTTCTACGCGGCGCAGACGTTCACCCATTAATCTTATTAGACCTTAACGATTAACAGTTCTGCACGCTGGACGTTTGTTGTTGCAGATTCGGTCGATTGCACGTGCTGCGCTGGCTCGTTTGGGAGGCGTCCGTGCGACAGCATCGCCAGAGACAGCGCGAGATGCCGGCGTTGGAGCGGCAGCACGGCGCCGCCAGCACCGCCGACGGCGGCCACGTTAGCGCCGGCGGCGGCAACACCACGCTGGCGCTGCACTACGCCGCCGCGCGCGGATGTCTCGACTGCGTGCGGCTGCTGGTGGACTCGTCGACGTCCGCGGACCTCCGCTACTCGATGTAAGCCGCCGCCCCGGACGCGATTCGGGCGCAATTCGAGCGCAAAATAGAAACCGGCCCGCGCAACAATGACGCGCGCGCGACGAGCCGCGACGGCGTCGACGCAAGCAATTAGTTAATTAGCGCGAAGACGATTTCCGAAAATCAGAATTCGCGTCGCGAGCGCGCCACTTTTTCGGGTGAAATTTACTTTCTTCCTCGGTGCGTTGAGCGCGCCCCTCCGCGCGCCCCCCGCGCGCGGCGGGCCGTCGGCGGCGGCGGCGAGAAAGACTGGTAGTCGCGACGCGCGCAGCGGTTCAAGCAACTCGAGCGCCGGCCGAACTCCTCGACCGTGGCCGTACCGTAATAATGTAGAAAGAGCCGTACGGAACTCGACGAAGAAGTGGACGCACGCTCGCGGCTCAGTCATTCCTGCGCATTCGACGGCATAACGGCGCCGCCGGCGGAGCTCGCGCAGTGAGACCGAAAAGTGCATCGTCGTCGTCGTCGTCGTCGTCGTCCAGTCGGCCATTCCGGGATGGTCTCGCGTTGCGCGCGTCGAGTGTGACCCAAGTTCGCGAACGACCTTCGGCGGCGCGCGGCATGATTTGCAGGACTAGCTCGCGCTGCTCGCAACCGCCGGCGAACGGTAACATGGCGACGAATCGCAAGAATCGCATCACGCGCATAAGGTATTTAGGCAACGTCGTGTCTCAGGTTGGCGTCGAGTCGACGCGTTCGCGTGGGTCAAGCCGTCGCCACGCCGAAGAGAAAGAATTAAAAAGCGCGCGCCGCGCGGCGAATTAAGTGTGCACTAGTTACGGCGTCAGCTGCCCGTATCCGCGGCCGCCGCCGGTGCGACGACGGCGCGGCGTTCTCGCTCGCGCTAATCGCGTTTCACTTCGCAATGCCAGATATTACGGCGCTTCCTTCCTTCGTTTCCTTCCTTTCTAAACCGGCGCGCGCCTGCCAGCTAATAACTGCCGTTCGCGCTTCCAGCGCCAACACGCAAATGGACAACGACGTGACGCCCGTGTATCTGGCGGCCCAGGAAGGGCACCTGGAGGTCCTCAAGTTCCTCGTCCTGGAGGCGGGCGGCAGCCTGTACGTGCGCGCCAAAGACGGGATGGCGCCCATCCACGCGGCCAGCCAGATGGGCTGCCTGAACTGCGTCAAGTGGATGATTCAAGTGAGTGCACTGACCGTTGGGGTTCGCTCTCCGGTGACGAGCGCGCGCTTGACCTGCGCAGGACCAAGGCGTCGATCCCAACCTGCGCGACGGCGACGGTGCCACCCCACTGCACTTCGCCGCGTCCCGGGGACATCTCGACACCGTGCGATGGTTGCTGAAGCACGGCGCGCGCCTCTCGCTAGACAAGTACGGCAAGAGTCCCATCAACGACGCCGCCGAGAACCAGCAGGTGGAATGCCTAAACGTGCTCGTACAGCACGGCACCACGCCGGACTACAAAGACGCTAACGGTAACGGCGAGAAGAAGTACGCGTCGTGCTCGTGCGCACGCAATTCCTCCAAGAGGGTAAGTGGCGTCGTGACCGAGAACGTCCGCATGCGAGGGAGCGCCGTTAAGGCATTTCGTTGCGCGCAGTCGAACTTCGATTGCTCAACGTGCAAGCGGCACCAGGCGGAGCCGTTCTACTTGCACCCGCCGCTTGCACGCAGCGCCGCGAGCGTCGAGACGCCTCACGCCCCGCAGGATGGGCTTTACATCAATCCGATGGGTGTGGCGGCTTCCGCGCACCATCACAGGCACGCCTCCGCCGGCAGCGACTGCGGCAGCGCCAGCTCCACGTGCAGCAGCACCAACGGAGGCAGCGGCGGCGGCGGCGAATCGTTCTATCTGCACAATCCGCAGGAAGTGATCTACAATCGCGTCAAGGACTTATTCCCGAACAACGCGTCTCTCTCCGCCCTCACGGGTAAGTCACCCCGTCGCAGATGCGCAACGACCCAGGACGTGCAACGCTGTTGCAGTGAAAGTCGAAGTGCACTCCAGCAGCAGCGGAGCCGGGTCGGACGAGAACACCTCCTCGGCAGCTTCCTCCAGCTCGGAGGGCGGCGGCGCCGCTTCCGGCGACGACCACGATCACGACTACGAAGACATCTATCTCGTGCGCGACGAGCACGCCAGCGCGCACGTTGTCGCCGGCGGCGGCGCCAAGGGCAAACAGGCCAAGGCCGCGAACCGTTCGCGCTCCAGAGATAGCGGCTCGCACAGCCGCAGCGGGTCGGCCAGCTCGGGCGCTTCCACGTCGGCCAGTGGTTGCAATGTCATCGTCAAGCTAACCACCACCAACAGCGCCTCGCCGGCATCCACCCTGAGCGACAACGATTACGGCAGACACAAACCCCTGAGCAAAGCGGCGAGCGTGCCGCCGCCGCCGCCGCCGTTGCCCGGCAATCCGGAACGCAACGTTCGACCGCGTCCCGGGCCGGTCGACGAGAAGAACGTCGCCGCCGCCGCTGAAGGAGACTCGGCCGAGGACGACAAGCGAGGCACTGACGAAGTTGAGATCTTGGAGGAACCGTCGGTGCGCCCTTCCGATGTGGTTAAGGGAATGTGCCGCAGCATGACCGCTCTGAGTAAGTCCGTCTGCTGCCGTCAGCTGCCCTCTCTGCTCTTTTGTTCTGCACCAAAGTCATGCATGAGCGCGTTGCGTAATGTGCCGAATTCAAAACAAACACGAAAACGCCGCCAGGACAACGAGCTCCGAATCGATTGACCCAGAAATCCAGCAGATCCGCGAAGAGAAAGGCCACGCGCTCGCAGCTAATTAAAAACAATTAACATTATACATTCATTAAACCCACGTTGCTATTTTCAAATCCATTTCGCACCGCTTGCACATACCCCGCGATGCAACTAGAGCGTTGCAGCCGCCTGGCACTGTTCTCTCCCCATTGCAATTAAACTAAATTGAAGCGCATTTAGTCGAAGATCGCCACGCGCGCCTAACGCATCGCCTTTTCATTTCACTTTGCAGGCGCCAAACGCCTCAACTCGTCCTGCTCGGACTTGACGATCATCTCGCTGGACTCCACCTCGGCGGGCTCCGACTGCAAGCAACTGCTGCAGTCCACGCCCACCTTGGCGGGCAAGACTCGCGTCCTGCCTTTCGTGCCGCCATCCTTCCCGCCGTCGTCGGCCGCCTCCACCACCAACCACCTCATCAAACCATCCGAATATCTGAAGAGCATCGGAAAGTGCGACGGCGTGGAGATACTCGCCGCCGCTCAGCAAGCTCCCGTTGCCCCACCAGGTCCTCCGCTTCCGCCCCCGCTGCCCGAGTCGCAACCGCCGCCGCTGCCGCCGCCGAACAGAAACGTGCCCGCCACCGAGGAGCTCACGCAAGCCAAGAAGAAACAGCAGCCGCTGTCGGCGATTAGCATCCACGACATCAATTCGGTGCAATTGCGTCGCATCGACAACAAAATGGCAGCCGGGAAGACGTTTTCCGCCCCCGTGCGTAGCATGAGCCTGCAGAGCCTCACTACAGACTTCGTCGCTCAGAAGACCGATCTGATCGCCGAGCTGAAAATGAGCAAGGACATCACCGGCATCAAGAAGATGAAGATCGAACGCGCCAAGGTCGAGGAGAAGCACGAGAAGGAAATGTACACGGAAATTTCGAAGCAATTCAGCACCACGAACTTCGTTGAAAAGGTAAACCATTCCCCAAACGAACCATTTGATAACTAGCTGATTACACCAGTTGCCGTCTGCGCAGATTCCCGACAAGGACAACACAGGCAACGCGATCCCGGCCTGGAAACGTCAGATGCTCGCAAAGAAAGCAGCAGAACGTGCTCGAAAGGAACTGGAAGAGCAACTCCAGCGGGAAGCCGAGGAAAAACGGCTCTCGGCCATTCCGCAGTGGAAGAGACAACTTATGGCCAAAAAGGAAGAGGCCGAAAGTAAAATTAGGTAACGCAACCGTTTCGAGTCAACGTCCTGATTAATTCTAATCCATGCTCGTTCAGGAGTTCCTTGTATACGCCGAAAGTAGAAGATACCTCCAATAAAGCAACATTGAAACTCCTGCCTGAACCGAACAACAATCAAGACGAACCAGAACAGCCGGAAGAGCCGGCTCGGGAAGATCCGCAAGAGAGGAAGCGCGAGGACGAGGACGACGAATCCAACGAAAGCAGCGAAGATGAAACCGCCATCATCCCGTGGCGGGCGCAGCTGAGGAAAACCAACAGCAAGTTGAATTTGTTGGATTGATCCAGGAGCGGCGGCCCGGGAAACGATGTTAATTTTTAATTTATTTGTTTCATTATTGTTATTGCGTATAGTTAGTCAAATAATTTCTTAGTCATTACCTATATTATTCGTGCATCATATACATTTTTATTTAAGTTTTGTTATTTGTTAAGACGTTGTAGAGTTTATTTTATTTTAAGCAAGAGCTGAATGAATGTGCTTCGGAGTGGGAGTGGTATATTACATAAATCTATTTTATAAATAAACTGCCTTTCTTTGTTTGCTTTCGCGAATTTGCGACGTAATGGAATTCTTTTTATTTAAGAGAATATGATACGGTCAAGATATAAAAAAAAACAGATAACTGGCCATCGTATAACTTGTATTAGAAGAATCGTATGAATGTGAATTTCGGGCGTAACTGAACTAACAGGGATCATTTTTATCGACAGAAAAAAAAAATTAAGTACGTTTATTAAGATTTTCAAAATTTGCTATCTAGTAGTCTCCGTAAAAATGAACGCCGATAACATTGTGTCGAATCAAGCACGAATTCATTAAAACTTTATTTGGTATCAGTACTTTTATTTAATGACTTTTGTAAATAAACCGTTTATGATTCTCACTTCGATAGTCTTATACAAATGGAAAACGTAATTAATCGTAGTTACATACAAAAATATGCTAAGGATTACAACGAATCGGTGATTACAGCTCGTCCTTGGGCGCTTCGTCGTCGAGCTCAACGTCGGAGAGATCCAACTCCTCTTCCACGGGCATCTCGGCATCCTTGCCGTCCCACGCGCCGACCGTGGCGATCTCGGCGAGGGCGGCGCCCTTGACCGGCGCGGTGTTGCCTCGGCCGTAGGACAAGTCCCGCAGGAACTCGTCGATGCCCTGCTTGCTGAACGAACCGCGGAGCAGCGAGTACTTCATCTTCTTGACGTTGACGACGGCGAGCGCCGGGTAGCCAAAGCCGCCGATGTCCAGCGACCCTTCGAGGGCGGTCTGATCTCCGGCCTGGGTCCACAGCCATCCCCACATCTTCTGCTTGTACTTGTCGCCGAGCGAGCGCAGGACGGCGAGGTAATCGTCGCGACACTTGGCCTGGCAGTCGTAGATGTGCGGCAGGACGGTGACGACGCAGAGCGGCGTGCCGACGTCGCAGTTCTTCGCGAAGACGTCGGAGCCGGTGATCTGCACGACCTCCGGCGGCGGCACGTTGGCGGCGAGCCTGTCCAGGGCCCAGTTGACGATGTCGCTGGCCGTGCGGCCGCCGTCGTACTCTTCGGCGTCGCTCTTCCTGCCGGGCCGGAAGAACTTGATGGTCGGGTAGCCCTGGATGCCGTACTTCTGCGCTTTGAGCGTGTGCACGGTGGCGTCGAGCGCGCCGAGCTTGACTTTGCCCTTCAGCTCGGTCGCCGCTTTGGCCCAGTGCGGCGCAAGGTTCTTGCAATGTCCGCACCACGGCGCGTAGAATTCCACCAGCCACATCTCGTCGCTGTTGAGCACCTTGGCGTCGAAGTTGGCGTCGGTGAGTTCGACGACGTCTTTGCCGTCACCGCCCGACGATCCGCCGCCACCGCCGCCGCCACCGCCGCCGAGCGCTGCCTTGACCTTCTTCTTCGCCGCAGAAATCGCGGCGTCAACCAAACCGTCGGCGGTCCTCTGTCCGTTGTAGTCCTCCGGCGTCTGCTTGTTGCTGCCGAAGATCTTGATCGTCGGAAACCCACGCACGCCGTACTGCCCGCCCAAAGACTTCTCCTCGTCGGCGTTCACGGCGCCCACCTTCACGACGCCTCTCAACGCCTTCGCCGCCTTCTGGTACTCGGGCACTAGATTTTTACAGTGACCGCACCACGGCGCGTAGAACTCCACGATCCACACTTCGTCGGAGTTGATTACCATTTTGTTGAAGTTGGAGGACGTGAGATCCACCACGCCGGAGGACGACGAGTACAGAGCCTTCACCGACGTCGCCGTCAGGATGCACAGCGTCCACACGAGCAACATTTTACTTGCTGGCCTGCGGGGATAGCCGGTGTTTTCTAAGCCTCAAATGCCGGAACGTGGTCGCACACTCGCCCGACCCGGCTCGACGCAACAACGTCTGGTCGTGAAATGACACGACGCAGGACAGCGGGATTCCGATAACCGGCGTCTGGCACCTACTTGTTCGCTGCGTTGGAATGTGGAGCCTTCCGATTGGTCCAGCGCAGACTGTTTGCGTCCATTTAACGTTCCAAACAATGCCGCCGTTACTACGCGCCACTGTCTAAAATGGTTCGTCGCTTTGCTAACAACGACGTGTGCGACATCTACTGACAGATCATATAACGAAATTTCACAGAACAACAATTTACAAAAATTAATAGATAAGCAGGAATAAATTACCCTAGCACGGAAATGCATGAGTTTCGTAAATTTTGGGTAATGATTAGCGTTAATGTTACATTGCATGCATGAAGATTCCTTGTCATCTGACTAATTTAAATCAAAAGTTATACATGTGCTACATTAAAATACTTCAATTTCCATAGGAACACACAGTCATTTTACTTTTCTATGTGTATTTTTTTTATTTTAAGTAATCTTGACAATAATATTTTGGTACTACCTGCATATCAATTATCTAATGTTCTTCCTCATAGCCATCAGGAAGAGCATTTGTGTGGGGGTTGTGGAACAAAGAGCGATTGCCGTCACCCCATGGGAAACGTTTTGTCCTGATGCGAAGGTAATCATACTTGATGAACTCTGGACGATGATGACCACCCTCATTATGGGCCATAACGCAGTTGGCAGCACAAAGAACAATTGCAGGGAAAGCAACAAAGAGGGTCATATTCTTCCAGATTTTGTAGCCACCTAGATCGTAGAATACCGTCATATCAGAATCATTTGCATAGTTTTGAAGTAATATAAGGGCTCACAGAGAGGAAAGACCGCAAATTAATTGTGCTTATATAACAATCAATAGCACGATAGGTTAGGTACATAGGGCAGTTTCTCACCTTCGTGCAGTCCGGAGACGGCGGACGGACCCTGGACGCGGACCTGGGTGGCCAGGTAGCGCCTCGCGGCGTGGGTGAGAATGCTGGCCATTACTTTCTTTCAATTAATCAATCACAAGCAAGGAGAAACCGCGGCTTGCGTTTAGTCGAACAGCAGAGATGTAATGGCCTACAGTAATGGCTGTTCGCTGAGAATTCGCGCATGCGTATTGGAACGTTACGAAACAGTCGATTTGAATTGTATTTTTATAAATTATGTTCTGTAGTTAACCACTAATTAACAATACGCTTAATTGCTAAATTATTAAATTAAGATGTACAAAAGAATAAATATTATACAGTAAATCTAAATTAATCAAAATCTTTTAAAAGATAAAGCATGCGCATGCGTGCTCATAACTCACAAAACAATTTGAAATTTGATTACGATAAATTTCAATTTTCTATCTACAGTTTTCAACAAAACGTTTAATTACTAAAACATTAAATTTAAAAATTAGGTGCATTAATAATACTTGTAATATATATTAAATAGAAAAGAACGAATCTCAAAATTTATTATTAAACTATCATCGTAGACAACCCACATTACCCTTGAAATAATATTTGACGACGATGTGATGTTCAGGAAGCAAGTGACAGACTTGTTCGTTTTGTTCAACAATCGATAGGATAACAAACAATAACATTCATAAATATATTACAACGCCTTAAACGAGTAAGATTTGTTTATTTATTGTTGTTTTATTGACTGTAACATGTTAAAAATACTTTTTGCAAACAAACTTTTAGATAAGAATGGAGAAAATTCCTGGGCAATTGGGGTATTTGCAACTGAACGAAGACGGTGCTGTGATAAGCTCCACGGGCGACTTACAGAACGACGAGAAAACCGCCAATATAATCATGTCATTGCTGACACTTTGTCAGCACAATGATCTTTTTGCTGGGAACCAAGAAGACAACTTCAAGCGACTCACCCTGACTTATGATACACATGCTTATGTGGTGTGTTTGTCCAACAGGAAGATACATATTGTCAAGAAGCAATATGCACAACCTGCTGAAGTGTAATCATGTTATATATAATCTATTAAAGTACTTTTTATTATCTTTAAATCAATTTTTATTCACACTTCTTATTTCTGTATTATTTGAAATGTGGCAGTTTTATGTATCTTTTCCATTGTAATTACAGTGAGGTTTGAAACATAAAAACTACTGTCTATCCATAATCTTGTAAACCATAATGAAATCAAATACAAGTTTATGAAGGTGATGATCGAAAGGGAGCTAAAATTAAAATATTGTAATGAAATTAAGAAATAGTGAAGAATGTCACTTAAAGAGTGAATCGAAAAGATTTAGTTATGGTGGATCTATAAGGATCTGTTCCGCTTGCAAGTAACAACAAGTAATTATATTGTTGACAATTGGTAACTATCATAATTAATAAATAGGAACAAAGGTTTGTTGGTGACAAGTCCCAGTTGTCATAATTAGAATGTTAAGAGAATCAAAAAGGGAGCTTAAATCGAGAAGACATAGAAACGAAAAAGGTTATTAGAGACTGATTGTTATAGAAACAGGTTAATGAGTCAAAGAAACAGTAGAGAATGAAACGTTGTTAGTGGAATCATACCATAATTTGACATTGGATAGGTGCTTATCATTTTTCCTGTTACTTATGTTGAACATTCCTGGTTCCGTCGTTTCTGCGAACAGCAAACAATAAATTGTTTATGGAATCAGCGACGACTCAAGTTAATAACGTGACGCCTATAAACTTTATTTAACAATAAGTTCAGTGCGTGATACCGTTGGAATTAAAACGTTTTGCACACGTTTCTTCAATCGAAGGCGCATTACCCGTTATATTGACTTAAGTAATAAATCATGAGCGTTTCATCATTTTTCGTAATTCTAAATAGATATGCAAACACTTCAGTAGGGAATGGATTAAATTAAGTGGAGATTTATTGCTACTTAATAGGTCTTTTTTGTGTTATTAAAAATGCGACTGATCCTCATCCCCTGTGCCTGTGCCCTAGCTTCGAAGAAGTTGCGGCGCTAACTTTGTAAGTGCTTCTCGTGGTTGACGATTGCAAATGTTAACAAATGCAAACAGTAGGGGACTCATCACTCAGCCCGATAACGATCTTAATTCTAACAAATAATACTCAGATGGGACAGGAAAAAGGGACGCTAACGTTGTATTGCTTTGAAAGTTTAATGATTAATTAACTCGAGTTCCATTTTAAGAGACCACGAGAGCATGTGAATCAAGCAAGTCGGGTGCATCAATTAGGAAGCATGTTAGACTTTTTTACTTTGAGCGGCAAATATGACGGCAACATGCATGAAACATCGCAATCGCAGTGAAAACTGGAGACGGCGACGAACACAAGATTGAACGCACACGCTTAATCTATAAATCACTTTATTACCATTCATGTCCATGTGTTGCCTTGCATTTCAATATGGTAAGCACCAAAATTGACCACATTGTTGCTATACACGTAATATATATATATACAGACACTTTACTTGTTGCACTTGCGTCCTACCTTATCGATAAAATTAAGTTAAATACAAAGAATAAGGTCATAGGGTCGTTAAGAGAAAGAGAGACAGAGACATGTGTTACATGACTACGAATACTTTATACACAATCAATCGATTAACTTAATTAAAGTTGATTAATTAAATGCCGTTTTTTGTTTAGCTTGTGTGCAATTTGTTGCTTAGGCTGCGTACTCGTCTCGGATTGTCGTCAATCAAAATGTTGGCACGCAAATATCGTCGGATGCTACTTCGCGGATGGGGGCGGGGGGCGGGAAGGAGCGGGGAAAAGGGTCCGCGCTTAAATAATACTGTCATGTATGTTCGAACTGAAGTAAACTAGAAAGAATCCACTTGCTGCTGGCTACGGTTTTGGTTGTGTTACGTCGCTTACTTACCATAACTACTTACATCATTTTGTTTGCTTTGTTATAAATTACTGTACACGTTACTGGTTTACGTTTGATTCTGTCGCGGGTGGACGCCCTCAGTTGCCGTTGGTATTGCCGAAGACGTTCTTGTTGTTGACGCTGACGGGCGGCGTCGCGTCGGTGGTGCCGTAAATCTTGCCGGCCTTCTTCGCCATGGAGCCGAGCAGCTCCTGGCTCTGCTTGTGCGCCGACTTGAGGGAGGTGAGCCATTCCTTTAGGCCAATTTCGTCGGGATTGGTGAGGACGATCTTGCCGTCGCGCATGCGCACGACGATGCACTTCTCGTTCTTCACCTGCGTGAGCTCGGAGGAGACCTCCTCGATCTGGTCCATGAACACCATCTCGGGCTTGGCGCTGTCCGGGTGCAGCTCGAGGCGGTTGGGGTAGAGCTTGGCGTAGCGCATCTGCCACGAGGACGTCCACGGGCCGCCCAGCTTCTTAATGTAACCGTGAAGGATGCAATCGGACTCTGCAAGCACGACATTACTTATACGACTTCTAAGAGAAGAAATAAACGAACACAACCCACCTTTTTCGTCCAGATTGCCAAATTTGTACTTGTGCTTAGCCTTCTTCTTGTGCTCCACCTTGTCGGCTTCGAAGTTGATCGTCTCGAAGACCGTCTCGGCCACCTCGTTCTGCCACCGCTCGCTGATGACCAGCGGAAAGTTCTTGTACAGCTCCTGGTCGGCGTCGGTGAGCTTAATGCCCTTGGTGTCCTCCTCGTCGAAACTGCCGATGTCGAAGGCGTCGGCGGCGTTGACCTCGCCGCGCGGCGGGATCAGCGGCGGCGTGTACTTCTGCAAGTACACCTGCTGCCAGTCGATGCCGGCGAAGAAGGCGTGCTCCTTGACCTCGTCGGCGCCGGCGCCGCGGCAGCCGAGACGCTTGTCGACGTCGCGCTGCAGCAGGCCCTCCAGCAGCGACTTGAGCTCCTTGCTGAAGGCGTCGGGCAGCTCGACGTTCATCGTGAGCGTCATGCGGTCGATCTCGTGCTTGTCTTTCGTCTTGTGCTGGCGGAAGGGCGAGTGGCCCTTGAGCAGCTTGTACAGCATGCAGCCGAAGCTGAACCAGTCGGCGCTGCTGTCGTACGGCGTGCCCTTGGAGAGCACCTCGGGCGCCATGTAGCCGTGCGTGCCGACGCTGGCGTGCGGCTTCTTCTTCGAGAAGTCGCAGGCGAGGCCGAGGTCGGAGATGCGCACGTGGCCGTGCTCGTCGAGCAGGATGTTGGCGGGCTTGAGGTCGCGATAGACGATGTAGCGACGATGCATGTGCTCGAGGCCGAGGATCACCTCGGCCGCGTAGAACTTCATCTCGCTCTCGTTGAACACGCCGTGCTGGCTGAGGTGGTAGTGCAGGTCGCCGCCGTTCATCAGGTCCAGGATGAAGCACAGCTTGTCGGGCGTGTGGAAGGCGTAGGTCATGCACACGATGAACGGGCAGTCGATGCCGGTGGAGACCAGCGAGAGCATGATGCGCTCGTTCAGCGCCAGCGTCTCGCCCTGCTTCATCTTGATGCGCTTCTTGTCCAGGCACTTCATCGCGTACATCTTGCCGGTGTCCGCCTTGCGGCAGCCGTACACCTCGCCGAAGCCGCCGCGCCCGATGATGCGGTGCACGCTGAAGTCGTTCATGGTCAGCTGGATGTTCAGCTCGAGGTTCTTCCACTGGCAGAAGCGCGTGTACTTGTCGCTCTCGATGAACTTCTTGAAGGGCTCGTCGCGCAGCTGGTTGTAGATCTCCTCGATGTACGGCTCGAAGAGCTGCACCGGCACGTCGTTCTTCATCAGGTGCTTCTGCACGTGCTGCAGGCACTCCTTGGAGTAGTCCTGGCGGGGCGGGCGCGCAACAGACGTTAAGCAAACGGCGCGCGCTCGCGTAAATAAACAAATCGAAAATAGCTCGCGCCGGTCGCCGCGCGGCGCGCGAGACTTACGTGCGAGTGCGAGAGCAGCTCCTTCATGATGAAGTTGTCGTAGATGTCGCGCGCCTGCTTCATGCGCTCCTCGGAGCACTCGAGTTTCTCGTACTGCTTGATCTGCGCAGAGCGGACGCGAGACGGCGTCATTAAAAATTCCATTAGCGGCCGGCCTTTCAGCGGCGCGTTCGGCCGGCCGGCCGCGAATGGGAAACTATTCAGCGCGCGCCGCTCGCGCTTTGTGCGGCCGCTGAATGCGATGCCGCGCGGGAATAATTAAAGTGCGCTGGGCGGCGGACGCGATAGGCTCCGCTTCCAGACAATCGGCGAGTATAAATAGTGTCCTCGATATTGAATGCGCGATTGTCTTGGCCGACGAGTGGAAATCGATGCGACGCTCGCGCTTACCTCTTCGTAGAAGCGCAGCTGCGGCACGGCGACGTCGGCGACCGTCTCGCAGAAGTCCTTAAACAGCAGGAAGCCTGCAACGCAAGGAAAGCCGGCGGGTCAGCGGGGCGCGCGCGGACCGCGCGATACGCACCCAGGGTCTGGTGGAAGATCTTGTCGAAGTTGACTTCGTTCTTCTTCTCCAGGTATTTGTGCATCACGGAGCGAACGCTGGGGTCGGGAAGCACGATTTTCTTGCTGGCGCGCGCCGCCGGCGTGCACTTGCTCTTCTCCATCGCCATCAGGTAGCTGACGTCCGCCAGCACCGCCTCCAGGTCGGCCATCTTGACGCCGTTGCTGGTCGCGCGGTGTCCGTTTGTTTACATCGACATCAGCAGGACCCGCACGGCGGGCGTCATTCTCGGCCACTCGGCTGTTTGTACACTGGCACGCGCAACGCGCACGCGATTCGCGGTCGGGGCTCGCCTGCTGCTGCCGCTAGACACGCGCCATGTTCACGCCGCCGTCGCGCCCGCTGCGCGCCGTGGGGCCATCGCCTGGCTGGCGCTAGCGCCTGGACGGCCGCCGCGAACGTATCGGCGCGGCGTGGCGGACGCTCCTGCTGCGGCCGGGCACGGCGCACTCACACAGGCGCGCGCGGCGCACGTCTCGCGGGGCGCGGAACGCGTTCGAGGGCGGGAGCTGCGGCGAGGCGAGCCAGCACTACATGGTCCGCCCGACGCGGCAGAGGGTGGCGCGGCCGGGGTGCCTGCGTGCGCCAAGCGACGTCGGCGACGTGCCGTCGATTCGTCCGTTCGGCAAAGAGGCGGAGGCGATGCACGACGTCCGCACCACCGACGAGCGCAGCGAACTCTCGCTCGGCCAGCGACCGCCGCCGTCGTGCGTTCTCGATCCGCGCGCAGCGCCTCCTGCTGGTCCTGCTGCGCTCTCCGGCGCCATCTCTGCTCCTCTCGTCGCACCACGCTCATCCCGGCAGGAATCTCGACCGGCGCGCAACCAATCAAACACAAGCATCGTTCCGAACTATTTATTACACATTTCAGGAGTTTTCATTTTCTTTAAATTTACACTTTGTGCATGTGTAAAACACTGTCTGACCTTCGTCGGCAGACCTCAGCTGCAATGTGGCATAGGACATTCGATTATTACCACATTTTGGACACTGCCTATCCAGAACGGGACCTTCATCTTCATTTTCATCATCTTCACCACCTGTCTGCCTTTCCCTGGCAAGTTCTCTTTGGCATGTTTCCACCGAATTGAAATTAATAGTGTACTCTACTTTGTGGTTGCCAAAAACTATAACAGTCGGATATTAATTGTATTTATGATTGAAGTGGTCCGATGTTTTACCTTCAACTTGATATTCTTTCTTGCAAGTGTAGCAAACAATGTTACCTGTTGTCCGGGCAAGCGGCAGGATCGTTCCACAATCTGAACAAAATCCAGCTGCCGATAAAAATGTGGTTTTCGTAGACATTTTCAGGCCTACTTATTAAGTAAACAAACGTGCCGAGATAGCCTTAAATGTCTTGAATAAGAAATGTGCTACTTTTTGAAGGTTATGAATTCGAGGCTTTGAGTCGGAGAATTTCCCCCGCTCACAGCACGAGCCCAATTCAGCGAATCATTCGAGCTCGAGCTCGATTTCCGCATTAACAAATCGTCAATGAAGCGCATCGCACAAGCGCGCACGAACACCAGAACTAAATGCTCAAAGCACTGCCAACGCGCAAGCGCACGGCGCTGAGTAGCGTTAACCGATTAAACTATCACCAGTTGATTCCTGTGAAGTTGGTCGTCAATGCTTGCTAAAGTACTGAAACGCTGAAACGCTTAACTCAAAAGTTTTCGGTATCCATGAAAACGTAAATACAATAATTGTAACTGTTATTTATTCAAAATGTATATGCAATGCTATTTCACCAAAATAATATGAATATTCTCAAACAAATTAACGCGGGTCTAATGTAGGCAACCTGGCGTACACATTTTCCCGTCACGTTGATTCAGTTTGCTCGCAACCTTCGCAACGCACGCACGCATTATTTACTAAATGGACCGTTATGAGTTCCAAATGGGTTGAAACGGGTATTTTGCGAAAGAAACAAACGAAGGAGAACTTCGACGATCTTCTGGTTTTCGGCTATGCTTGCAAATTGTTCCGAGACGACGAGCGCGCGCTGCACATCGATCAGGGCAAACATTTAATACCATGGATGGGAGATGATAGACTGAAAATAGACCGGTAACACGATCATCGTAATTCGTCCTTTCCACTGCTAACAATGTACACGTTACGCAGATACGATGCGCGAGGCACCCTGTCCGATTTGGCAAGCTGCGAAGCGTCCAGAGAGGGCTACGATGCCACCAGATGGCTTGGATGCAGCGAAGCTGAAAGGAAGCTTGAACAATTATGTGACGAGGAGCGGTATCATTCGCTCTATACCAATGAAGATGAGGAAATTATTTATAGAGGTGCAATTCTATTATACCGCCGGCAATGATCACGTCAGGTTATTTATTTTGTAGAGGAAGAATCGAAGAGGAGGAAAGCCAATGAGTTTCAGTACAATTACGATGTGTATCCTGATTCAGAAGAAAACAGTCGAGAAACAGTGGCGACATGTGAACAGGAGGACAAGATATTTGTCCCGTCTAAAATATTAAATGTTCCTGCAGATATCGACATTGTAAGCTCAATTATTATTTATGTGGTTCATGCATGTGTTTAATACGTTTGGTTTTGTCTAGCCGAAAACGGTGAAAGAAAATGCTCGCGTTGAGAAGACCGCCTTGTTCGTCTCCCAGCAAGGACCACAAATGGAGATATTAATCAAAGCTAAACAAAGCGCCAACACACAGTTTAGTTTCTTGAATAAGGATGATCCATTGCATGTGTATTACCGCCACTTGCTCAATTCTATCAAATCCGGCCAGTATAAACCCGATGAGGGTAAGTTGTCATATGTATTTATTGGATGGAATTCCTTCACAAAGCACTGTCTTGTTATAAATTATTAATTTTTTTCTACAAATACCATCAAAGGTGGAATTTTAGTGTTTTTTCAGATCTATTTACTATAGTAGGATTAAATTACATTTCAAGGATATTGCCAATTAGAAAATTTCGTTAAAAATTAATTTTAAGAAAAAACTTCATTTTGATTTGACTTATAATTTCAAGCGCGTATTTATTGAAGTGTCGTAGGATTGCAGCAAGCGACACACATTTTTATTGTACTCAAGAATGAATAATTGTGTCGCTTGCTTATTTTACTTTCCAAAAGAATTTGCGACCTCCAATCCTGTATTGAATGGTGCTTAAAATACGCAGTCTGGTCAAATGCATCTAGAAAAAAACCAATGCCAAACGTGACCGAACATTGACAAAACTTTAGCTGTTGGACAAGGGACGGATTAAAACATTACATATTGATGCTTTAGGAACTCAAGAGGATACTGACGACGTGAACACAACAACTGAAAGCGTTAGCACAAGCGACAGCGATCATTATTTGCACCCCAGTCTTGCGACGCCCGCGGCGAGCACGCCACCGCCGCAAGCGGTAAGTTGTTCACCGCCTGCTCGACACCACCACTAATTTAGACATTCATTTTGATTCTATTTCTATTCACGAGTCGATATCTAGCTAAATGTTTATTCAGTCATCGGGCGCAGAAATGTGTCCTTCGCCTAGTCGTCGATTCGTGTGTGCCCGCCGATGGTATGTTGTTTAAACGTAATATGTCTTCCTCATTAATACAGTGTGTATCATACACGTCATAGAATCATCCCAAGTTCGTTCTGTCGTTTGCCCCGCGACGCTCCGTTACGTTTTACGTTTAGTTCGAACCGGTCAGGTCCGCGATCGGTTTGCGTTGCGACGCGTTGCGAATCATCCTCATTTTCAGTCAGATTGCGGATGCACACTAATCTTTTCTGACGTATGTTCGCAGAGTTTTGTTACATTAAGTTAAATTGCCGAACTGTTTTCCACGATCGTGGCGACCGATACTGATTTGGCGGCGTCGAGCGTTGCGGTGGGTCGTGATGCGTCAAGGCGTTCGTGTAATGCGTGCGTTTTTCTGTCCGTTAGGCGTTGCTCTCGACCCCGGCGGCGGTCTTTCAATACAAACCCGCCGCGGACTGTGCCTACACCCAGCTCGTCACGAGGATCAAGGGGAGCGCCGTGGAGAAGGTCGACGAGTCGTCGAACGCTACCTCTCAAACTCAACAACAGGACGTATCAGAGCAATATTTTCAAGCGCAATACTATCAATATTATCATCGGCTTGCTCAGCAGTATGCGACCCAGGGTAGTAACTACTTCACTTCCATTTTGAACACTGACTTATTTACAATCGTATCATTTGTAGGAAACTGTGATGTTAATCAAGTCCTTCAGAACGTTCAACTGCAGGAACAAATTCAGCAACAAGCAATACAATATGCGCAGGCTGCATGTGCGCATTATTCAGTACCTGTTCCTGTTTCTGTGACCGAGGAACCACCCAAGTCGACTCCTCACGAAACGCCCGCCGCGCCGCAAGGGTGTAAAGGCGACGTCAAGGAACAAAAAATTAGTCTGGTGCACTACAGCAGCGATTCGGACGATCACGACGAGGAGGAGGATTCCGACGAAAAGAGCACATTTGAAATGCCCCCACCGGACGTCGCTTTGATCATCGATAAAATGGCGACGTACGTGTCCAAGAATGGATCGTCCTTCGAAACAAGCGTGAAGGAGAAAGGCGATCCGCGTTTTGACTTTTTACACGACTCCCACAAGTACCACAAGTACTATTTGTACAAAGTTAACGAATTTGGTTCGAAGCAAGGTAAAGAACAGACCGCTCCGAGTGATAGTTTAAAGCACAACAATAAATCAACACTAAATTCGAACAAAGTCGAAGTGAAAGCAAAACGAAAAGAATCCAGAGTAATAAGTGAGTTTGCATTTCGCTCATATTTGTATCGTATTGACTCTCTTGTGCTTTAGCCGCTGTTAGTTTTTCCATAAAGAAAACTAAAGACGAACCACCCAAAGACATCAAAAGCGCCCTACCAGTCGAGGAAAGCGATGACGAACGGACAACGCCGCCACTTCCGAACATACCTTCTCCAGTTGCAACGCCTACACTGGAACCAGTCGTGTCTCAAATCGAACTCGTCCAGACAGGCGAAACCACCACCTCGAGCGTCAATGGAAAAGCAGGCGACCAAAACAATACGGTTATCGAGATGATCGACCTAACGTGCGATACGCAGCTGGCCGACAAAGGAAACTCGAATTCGAAACGACTCGCCGAGGAACGGATCAAGATGAAGCTAGCGTCGGCGATGCGCGAGCGTCAGATGGAGCGCAAGAAGCGCGCGGAGTTGTTTTTGAAAATGCAATCGGAGCGCAAGGGCGACGATAAAGGTAGGCGCAAATCGGATGATGTTACCAGTAATCTCAGCGATTCGGAATTGGAGGAGGGCGAAATTAAGCAGAAGGAAAGGAAGAGGAGTCGACATAAAAAACGATCTCACAAGAAGTGCGTACGAGTTTCGGGTTTTATTATTTTTATTTTGAGCGTTTCGATTTAATGGCTATTCGTTGGTGGGTCTGTTGCAGGTCATCTAAACGTCGCAGTCGTGGCGATTCGAAGTCGCGACATCGGAAGAGCAAAAAGCGGAAATACTCGGACTCGGCGAATTCGTCCACAGATTCGACGTGAATCAGGGTTGTGTTCTTTTTATAATGATGATATACTGATTGACGATGATGAGCCATTGTGAAACATTAATAATTTTTGAGTGTACAACTAATAAACAGTTGTTATTTCGTAAATTTAGAGTTTTGACTCGCTTGAATGGTAAATATTTTGCATAGTAGGGGTGTTTGGGGTTTATGGACGACAGGAGTATTCAAGGAACGAATTAGTCATCATCTTTTGAACGAGTCTGAGTTCTCTTTTTTTTTAAATTTGCACTATTAAATCTGAAAAAGTTTACCTATAACCATGATATACTACTTCTTGACGGAGGTGAAATGAACGTGCTTGAACTCGCGCGCATTTTGCGTCAAACTCTCTGGAGCGCGTGCGAGAACAAGAGGCAATGATCTCGCTGTCTCGACCGCACTGCAGTCACCGTAAGTAGGACGGAGGACGCGCCTGAGTTCGAACACGTTCATCTCAAGTCTCTAATGCTGAAACATCGCAATGAATTGACAAGTTTGCACAGCTCGAAGATGTGGTGAATGTTCGATTTAAGCCCGTGTTACAGATTCGGTAAGCAATTCTGCATCCAGTTCCCTGCATCTCTAGAAGTATTTGAAATCGCCTGTATCTCATAAAAAATAACAATAATTTAATCAATTTTAGATTCTCCGCCATTGCTAACGCTATTGCTCTCACCGCTCGAACAGTCTGAGAAGTTGAGTCATAAGCAATGAGCGTTTGAACTAAATACATGTCTACTCAATTTCGCGCAAGTCGAGATGCAAACATAAGATTAGGTGCGAAGTGACTTGGATCTCTCCCTCTCTGACCTTGGTTTTCCTTTTGCCAAATGTGATGAAAAAGGGCCATACACAATAAGTAAGTAATTATCTTATCAAACATACATATATAATATATCTTAAAGTTCGACGCAATAACCCTAAGTTAAATTTAAATATAAAAGTTAATTAAATGTTTATAAAACAAGTAATTTATCGTATATATTGGAAGAAACATTTGCGAATGAAGAGTATATAAATAAAAACACAACACAGTAACCGCGATCACAGTACCAGTTTCCCTTTTTTTTTTCTCTCCTATTTAGTATTTTACAAACGCCCCTTCATCGATGTACATATGCTGTGCGTGAATGTGTTTCTATCTGCGCGTGGGCGGCGCGGGCGTGTGCTGCATGCAGCCCTCGACGTTCTCCGGCCAGTCGCACACGTTCTGGTCGGGGTTGAACACCAGGTTGGACGGGCAGGGCATGTGATGCTTGCGTTCGCCCTCGCACATGAAGTATCTCGTGCAGTCGTTCTTGTCGGGATGGTAGCTGATGTGGCCGTCTTGTTCTTCGCACGTCACCTCGTTCGCTGTTAAATGAAAGATCGCATCGGTTTCCGCACGCTCGAACATATATGGTAGCTTACGATCTTTCGTGGTGTACTGGCCGATGGGATTCGAGCTCTCGAACGGGCCGTTGAATTCCAGCTTCACCTTGTATCCGTCCAATTCCTGGCGCATGGCCTGCATGAGCGGATACTTTCCGCTGCCGCATTGCCCCCGAAAGTCGTCCATGTCCATGGACCAGATCATGATGCCGCCGAAGCCTTCCTCCTTCAGCCAGGCCATCTTCGTCTTCAAACTCCTCTCGTCGTCGAAGCCAACCCACTGGTTGTCCCTGTAGGCGAAGGGCACCTGCTGCTCGTTGTCCCACACGAGCGTGGTGTTGTCCTCGTGGAGGAAGTCGCACACCTCGTAGAAACTCATGAAGCCCGCTTCGGACGTGTATTGGCCGGCGGTGCCGCCTCCGGACGCGGGCGCTCCGATGTCGAACTGGGTCGTGTTCACTAATTCGAAGCTGCGGCCGTACGTCGGCATGCCGATCATGAGTTTCTCCTTGGGCGCTCCCTGCTTCACCCATTCGCGTGCGGAGAAGTCGACGGTCAGTTTCTTCTGATAGCTGGTGGCGCTCTCCAGGGGGAACAGCGGCGAGTTGTGGCCGACGGTGCGTTCCCACTGGCCGTGGAAGTCGTAGGTCATGACGTTGATGAAGTCTAGGTATTTGGAGATTTCGGGCACGTCGTATCCGGCGGCGATGGCTTCGAACGAAGCCGGCACGGCGGCGGTGAGAAGGAGTCGCGGCTGCGCGCTGGTTTTCGCTTCGCCCTCGAACGCCAATCGAAGCTCCTTGAGCAGGTTCACGTACGCGGTGCGGTCGTCGGCGCCGCGCGGGTACTCCCAGTCGACGTCCAAGCCGTTGAACTTGTAGTCGCGCAGGAATTCGATGGCGTCGTAGACGAATTGGTTCATGCGGAATGTGTTGCCGGTGAGTTCCTTGAACGGCGTGGAGCCGAACGCCCAGCCACCGATGGCGAGCAACACTCGCAGGTCGGGATTCTTCTCGCGGAGCGCAATCACGCGCTCGTACATTTCCTCGTCATTCTCGTCGGCCTCGGCGAGCTTGAAGTCCTTCAGGGTGGCGAACGCGTAGATGATGTGCGTGCACAGACTGGGATTGACGTTCTCTGGGGTGAATTTGCCGGCTCCCGGTCGCTTTTGGGACCAGCTTGTGATGTAACAGAAGACTTGCGGAGCGCGCGCTAAAATGACAAAAGTGCACGAGCATTTAGAGTACTCACTGTAAACGGGCCGATGCGTGCGCAACTCACTGTTCTTCTCGACGGCCAAGGCGCTCTTGTGGACAACTTTCTTGTTCGGCTTCCTGATTCGATTGATTACGTCAGACACTGGTACTTTGACCGGCGCCGGCTTCTCGACCTCCTCCTCTTCCTCGATGGTGCCAGCCACTTCCTGCCAGTCGACGTCCTTGGCGCCCTTGCCCCTGGAGATGCCGCGCAGTTCCTCGCGCATGGCCCCGATCAAGGGATACTTGACATTGCCGCCGCAGACCGTGCCGGTGAAGTCGTCCATGTCGACCGTCCAGACCATGGCGCCGCCGAAGCCGCCTTCCTTGATCCACTTCATCTTGTGCCGGATGGACTTTTCGTCGTCGAAGCCGACCCACTGGTCGGCGTGCACGGCGTACGGCACCTTCATCTCGTCGTCCCAAACGTACGACGCGCCATTGCGGAGCATCTCGCAGACCTCGTAGTAAGCGAGGAAGCCGCCTTCCTTGGTGTAGGTGCCTTCCTTGCCGCCGCCACTCGCCGGCGAGTTGACGCCGTACTTGCTGGCGCTGCTCAGCGTGAACGTCCTGCCGTAGGTGGGCATGCCGATGACCAACTTCTCGCGCGGTGCGCCCAACTTGACCCAAAGGTTGGCCGCATGGTCGACGGACAGCTGCTTCCGCCATTCGCTGTCGCTGCTCGGCGCGTACAAAGGCGCGTTGTGACCAGTTTCGCGCTCCCACTTGCCGTGGAAGTCGTACGCCATCAGGTTGATGAAGTCCAAGTACGAAGCCACGGCGGGCACGTCATATCCCGACTTGATGTTGTCGGGGCCCACCGGCACGGCGGCGGACAGCAACAGACGCGGCTTCTTGATCTCTTGCGCTTCGGCTTCGAACGCTTCGCGCAGTTCTGTGAAACGGACGACAGAGGTGTTTAGGGACGCCGAGCATTCTAGCGAGCAAATTGTAGACATTTTGGAGATGTTGGTCACGAAAGACACAACGGTATAACGAGTATGTTAATTCTCGACGTAAACGTACTTTCTTCAACCTTGTTCCCATATGCCGAGCGAGAGCCGACGCGCATTCAAATGATTTTCCTTTTATTCTCGAGCGTCGCGTCGACCGGATTCGCCGCGGCGCCATCGAAAGTATCTAATTGAATTTGTGCGTACTGCCAATACGTAAGTAAGTGGTGATTATCATTACATTAGAAAGTTGCGGTCTAATAACATAATCAACATTGTTCGCGCAAGCGTTTTCTCTGCCATTCAGGTTGCCCAGTTTGGTTCAGGTTCCAGAGCGCCCAAAAAAAAGCGAGCATGCTTCATGAATATGCATGCGCTTGCAATCAAAACACAACGAGCGCCAAAAAAGAAACAAAACCAATCTCCCCACCACTTCCCTTCCTACCACTCACCTTTCAACAAGTGAACGTAGTTTTTCTTGTCGTCGGAGCCCTTGGGATATTCCCAATCGATGTCGAGTCCATCGAAGCCGCGGTCCCGCAGGAACGGAATGGCGCTGTAGATGAAGGTCTGACGCGCATAGCGAGTGCCCGCCATGTCCTTAAACTTCTGCGTGCCGAACGACCAGCCGCCGATGGCGAGCAGCGTCTTGAGCGCGGGATTAGCCTTCTTGAGTTTGTTGATGCGGTCGTAGAGTCCGGTCTTGCCGTCCTTCGTCTCGTCGTTGCTCTCGAAGGACGAGAGTTTGCCCTTCTTGAGCCAGCCGAACGAGAAGATGATGTGCGTGCAGAGATCGGGCGTGATGTCCTCCGGCGTGAACTTGCCGATCTTCGGTCGATACTGCGACCAATTCGTGTAGTAGCAGACGACTTTGTAGCCATCCTTGTCCTTCTTCGACGCGCCGGTGGCGGCGGCGACGGCGTTGTCGCTCGTCTTCTTGGAGCCGCCGCGGCCGCGCGTTCGCAGCCGGTTGACGCTCGCCGAAACCTCCTGGTCGCCGCCGGTCGTCGCCGAGGCGGCGGCGGACGTCTGCGGACGTCGCAATCGGCGCCGCGTCGCTGTGCGCCGGGAACACAATGGGCAATTATTTAATTACGCATTTTCAACGATGCCAAGGCTCGCGTTGCGCGCCCGTCGCCGGAGTTTGCGCAAAGACGCGACGCGAATTTCTCTACTCTTCTCCGGCCACAATGCGATTGGCGAGTCGTGGAAACAAAGAGGCACAAGACGCCATTGTGTTGCGAGGCCGCGTCGGAGCACAATCCAGACGCGCCGCTTGTTTATTGTGTCAATTTTTCGTTGCGGCGACAGGCGAAACGCGGTGTGCGGTAAAGTGCGCCGCCGGCGACGGCGAACGCGGCGCGACGATGCATTTTACGACGACCGCACGCGAAAAACTCGCGCGCCCGAAGATGAACGCACGCGCGGCCACTCAGTGAAAGCTGCCGCACGCCGTTTCGAGGACTTCGCGTGATTGGAATTGCAATTTTCGGCGTCGCCGTCAACGCAACGATGCGGCGCAATTCCAATCGCACGTCGAACCACAATTGATGCGCGCGCCGCTCGTTATTTCGTTATTTCTAGGCCAACGTTTCCACCTGGGCCTATTATTATTTCCAGCCGCGATTTGTACTCACAATTGGCGATTGCGATCGACCGAATAACAACGAGTCGGCCTTGAAATTCGTCACTTATTGTTAGCGTTTTTGTGCGAAGAGGTTTACCTTTTGTTTCTGCGTCGATTTGCACGACTACTAGAGCTACGACGAGTAGGATTGCGATGGTGTTCCTGCATCGAGACCACTTGGGAGGAATCTGAAATCAGAGCAAATGCGCTTAGAACGTGCACGATGCGGGGCGACAGACCGAACGATTCCAACCCGAAAGGTCAAATTTGATCGCCGACCAGCCTCGCTGGCCTCTTTTTAAGCGACATTCATTATATTCGCGCCTGGTACATATTGTCGCGACTTGCCCGGAACCTGCACGAAAACAGGAAGAAGTGCAAAGAGGAAGCAAGCGCGCGCGCGCGCACGTCTTCTGGAAGTAAAATCGTCGAAAGGCGGTTCGCGCGCGAAGTCGCGAAAAGCACAAGGCGCGAGAGCGCTGTGCCGGCCGGCGCGCAAAGATGCAATTAAAGAAGTATCAAGGATAGCAAGAAATCATATGCGCTATGCGCGCCGCGGCGCGAAAGCGACGTGCGGCGACGGCCGCGTTTCGCATGCCGCATGATTCGCGTTGCGCGCGGCTTAGAAACTGAACGCGCGCGCAACGCACGAAATATCGAATATCGCACCGTTCGTCGTCGCGCACGCACCGGCGTCGTCGGATCGCCGCCATCGGGCATGCCGGCTCGGCAATTGTCTCGAATTATCGATCAGTTGTTAAGTCGTGGCATGTTGGGCGGCGGCGCGAAATCAACAGCCGTGCACACGCGCAACACACACACAACCGCCGAGGCGACGCAACCGCGGAATGCGATGGAAAACGAGCGCGATCGCGGCGAACGGTTTCACAACAATGCCGCAGATAAAGGTGCGAAAGTAATCAGGCTCATTAATTAAATGCAAACATACGCGGTGCGAGTCAACGCATTTACAAACAATGTGTCACATTCATCGGTCTTGCGGATAAACGCAAAAAATTCAAACGGCGTTGAGTTCGTGCAACAGTTTTGGTACGCAATCGTGAAGCACTTCAGCATCTCGTTCGCAGTGACTTGAGTGACTTGATGCTGGACAATAATATCGAGAAATTATTCTCTCGGGATGAAACTCCCGACCAGTCGCGAACAATGTTTTAGTGGTTTTTCTGCGGCAATTTTCTTTGTTCGTCGCGTTTCTGCGAGACTTGAGAATGTGAAATCAATGGATCAATACCGAGAGTAGTCGAGGAGAAACTTTGCTCTACGTTACAGTTTCTCGGCCTTTGGCTAACGTTATGTAAAGACTCGGCCGGCGGAGGCAAAAAAAAAAAACTGGAAGAAGTGGAATCCAATAGTCATGGCCTAAAACGCCGAGACACTCCGAGCAAAACGAAAAATGTGAAGAAAAAAAAAAACAACAACGTTGCAGCTAGTTGATGATATAATGCCGAGTGCCAACCAATGTACGAATACAAAGCGCTCAGCGATTGCACAAGCTACGATGCCGTAATTAAAATTCAGACATCAGTTTGGCCGTTGATGGACGAACTAAAAATCGTTTCTGCATTTATGGAAATGCGTAATTGCAGTTTAATGTCGTGACTTTTGTTCCGCATTAATTAGGGCGTAGGTGGGCAATCAACGTCGTGTCGCGCGGAACCGTAAAACGCGAGACTGGAAAGTGAACGGTGACGAATGTCGCATTTCGATGCCATCGTCGCTAATCGACGCGGCGTCGAACGGCAAACGTATTTCCAAAGCACGTTTTAATTGCGCCGTTAGAAAAGTGATCAATGCTGATATCGGTTAATATTAAGTGGCAATGGGCGCGCACGATTGTTCCAGCGCCGCCGCCAAGGACGACGGCGAGTGACTGTCCTACCGAACGCGAGCAGAGCGCAGGAAACATTCGTCGAAACGCAGTCTCGAAGCGAGCGCAACGACGCGAAGAAATTGTCGGCAAGCGCTTGTTCCACATAAACGCGGCGAGTTCGGTCGGCGGCGCTTTCACCGCCAGACGTTTCCTAGATCGCGTCGCGCCTCAATTACGGATCAAATCTCGATCTTGCGTCATGGATAATAACGGTTTGTCGCGTCGTTCGAATATGACGAATGTCGTGCCGCGCGCGACGATTAACCAGCCGTTGCGCTCGTCGTCTCGGCGATTCTCGAGGAGTAACGATCGAATTGCGCAAGTGATCGGTCCGGCGGCCGCGTTGCGTCGTCACGAATCGTGTCGTCTTCGTCGTTGCGAAACGACGAAACGATCGCCGATTAGATTTTCGACGTGCGCGCGCGAAACGGTAACGAGCGGCCTTCGCGTTCATCACGTTCGGCCGGATCGCGCGGCGTTAATGAGGTATGGAAATGAGTCGCTTAAGGTCGGTCCGCGCGCGCGCGATGACGCCAGATGCGCGTCGTCGCCAAGTTCACAGATTGCGAGCGCGCCCGACGTGAGATCATAACTGTGCATCGCTCGCGCGCGCGAAAGATAAAAGCGCGCGGCGCGAAATTCGCGACGAAAGACAATGCAGGCGCGGCGAAATTGACGTCTCTTTTCGCCGCGCTCGCGTTCGCGAAATGAAAGGATGCGAACACGTGCACGAACATGTGCTAATCGCGTTGCGCGTCGAATTGACGATGCGAAAGGAAGATTTACAATGAGCGCGCGTGTGAAATGTGAAAACGCGACGGCAGAATGAAATGCAAAATTGTAGAAAATGCAAAAAACAACTGCGAGTAATGAGAAAATAGTCTACAATCACTCGCGTGATGTGCGCATTTTTATTGTTTTTTTTTTTGTTGTTATAAATATATTATCCGTCGGTTATTAACGCGAAGAATGTCTTGTGTCTGGTGTGCAGTTACGCCGACGTTTCCTTTCGGAAATCATTTCGAGCGTCGTCGGAAAGCAGACGATTACTACATGGACGTTTTCAATTAGTGCGCGCTCTGCAATTTGCCAGCCGTTCCCCAATATAATGCGGTAAACGGTTCCGGTAGGTTATGCAAACGCTGAACAGGTGCGCACCGCGCAACAATAGACGACTATCATGTAACACACGCGGAGCTTGTGCGTACGCAACTTCCGAAACGCACACGAATGCACCGCGACTGCGGCGACTCCGAGTGACCAAATTCCGCGTTGCGTTCAACCAGCACTTCGCGGAATTCGACAATCGACGGGACGATGCGTTACTCAACCGATGTCCGACCGACCCAATGAATGCGCGCGCTGCGCTTCTATCGCTTCACCGGCAATAAAATGCGTGTTTCGAGCGACCGGTTGGATGTTTACGTAAGCAGGTGCGTTTGCAGCGGCCGCGTCGACGATGCGTTCGATGCACGAAACGTCGCACGCTCCGATGGGATATCGAATATTTTGGCGAACATCCGCTCGAACGCCATTAGCCGTTTCGAAAGTTGTCGCCGCGCGGCGCTGAAACACGCGATGTTAACTTCTAATAGAAAGTGCGCATTGTCGACTGCCGGCGCTCGCTGCACACGCGGCCAATATTTCGACCGGCCCGCCTCGTTGACGGCGACTTCAAGCGCAAGAATCGATACGTCCATCGTCCGAAACGCAATCGAGTTTCTAAGCGTTTCGTCGCGCAGAATGTCGCGCTCGCCGGGCGGCAAAGTGGAACGGCGCGAACGACACGAGGCATAAAAGCGCGCGGGGCGAGAAAGCCGGCGACGTGCGCGAACTGCGCGCTGCGAAGCGGCGACTTTGACGGGCGCTGGAAGTTTGCGCCGAAATGCGTCGGTCTCGGCGCGCGCTCTTGCGTACTTACCGAACGTGTGATCAATGCCCGTTCAACGCGTCTTCGCTAAAAATGCACTCGTTGCGAAAGCATTGCGCATGCATTAAGTCTACGATTGATCGGCGTGCATGACGACAACGAAATCTTGCGTTCTTCGTTGCTTCGACGTTGCATCTTCGTTTCGTTTTAAAGTTAAAGCGAGCGAAAACTGCCTGTCAGTGAGTAACAAGTGACAATCCTTTCAATGCATGAATAACAAAAGACAGCAGTCGGTGTGCCAGATGATAAACGTTGAACGCGTCGAAAACGTTTTGGGGCGTCAAAAGAGTGCAACGCCATCGGCGGACGACGCGAAGCATTAAATTAAACAAAGCCAATTTGCGCGTATGTTACAAAAGTGAGCGCATTGCCATAAGTTCTGATTCGCGATTGTAAAATATGCATGCGAGGCAGGCGCGCACGCGGAACAGAAACGTGCGGGATAATCAGGCGCGATTGTGGTGTTCGGCGCGGCGAACGATATGATCCTAGTTTGCAAATTCGCGCCGCAGAGGGGCGGCGCTATTTCCACGACGAAAGTTCGTCGCTCGAAATGGCCGCGTTGCGAAGTTGCGCTGGAATTGGATCGGCTCGCGTCTAACAAGTCGTTGCGCGCGAGTCGCGGCTTAATCCGCGTGCGCGAAAACTGGCGAATCTGGTAAATCGGCGCGTCGTTCAGCTAGCCTTAAGTCGAGATGTGCGCGCTGAATATTTATAGATCTGCGGACGCGCTCGGATGCTGGCGCATCGAAAATCTCGGCGTTTCGTCGATTGCATAACTTGCAAGCAGCCAAATAATCGCATAGATAAACAAGCGAGCTCGTTGGCGTCGGACACCGCGATGCAGTCGACAAACAAATATCCAGCCTCGAGCGCTCGGCGGCCTTGATATTTGAAAAGTGTCTTTGCGGTAGTCGCCAGTCGACTGCATCATGCGACGCGAAACCAGCCACCGCCTTAGATACCGACCTGGCTGCGCTGCGCAGATTCGCGTCTTGCGAGACACTCAAACGCGCGCCGAAGTTTCCGAGACGTCGCGTACGCGTTTTGGCGCTGCGGATGTTGTGCAAGACGGACGACCGTCGGACGGGCGGTCGACGAAATCGCGTGCACGCGATGGCGAATCGAAGGTCCCGGCAAGAATACCGAGCATGATCTCTTCGACGACGTCATCGTCGGCGAGGCACGGGCGACGTTACGGCATTCGGTCGTGACGCAATGCGTTCGGCCGTTCGCCGCGATCGCGCGGTCTCGTTTCGCATCTTCGACAGGAAGGAAGACCACACGGCGGGGGCATCCCGCCGATCGACAATGCGGTCGACGTTACGCGATCCGCTGTTATGTAACGGCTGTTCGACGATCGCCCGGTCGAAAGGATCGCGGATCGTAATGATAGTTAAGCGCAATTCGAAATGCCAGACGCGGTTAACGATCGCGCGCCTAATTAACGAGGGCTGCCGAGGCGGCGACCCTCCGGTCGCAATTAAAGCGCAAAAGTTGCCAATTTCGTAATCGCACCGATTATTATTTAACGTTCGCGCGTGACAACGCGAATTGCGTTCGAACGCCATTGCTGCTGTTCATTTGTCGGCGCTGGACAGCAGACCGGTGTCTGCGGCGCCGCTGTTTGTGTGCGCATGTGTGCATTCGTGCGCGCGCCCAAGACCAGTAAATAGTAAATATATATGTGGCTCGATTCGTTCGTTCCTCTGCCCGCTCGCTTAATAACATGCCTGACCTACTAGCACCGAAAGCGCAATGCGTTTTAATCGCTTCTCTACTTGTGCAACTCCTGTAAATTCGTTTAGCGCGAGCCACCGAGTGCGTCGGCCGTTCACTCGGCCGTCGCGGACTGGCGAAAAAGTAAATGGATTGGATTCTTACCATGTTTGCGATCGACAGTATTCAAAAGCGTCTCAACTGCGTTTGGGGTAATAGTAATCTCTTTGGCGCGTCGCGACGACGTGACGACGAAACGCGCGCGTCCGATGGCTGGCCTTTTCGAGCGCACTCGGTTGCGTTTAATGCATTCTTTGGCGGCCGTGGTGATCGACGGGACGCGCACGCTGTCGGGCCGTGTCCGCTGCGTACGAATTGACCGAACGCACTAAACTATCCGAAAGAAACACGAACGCGATAAATGAAATCGTCTTGGCGTAAATGGTAAAACGGTTATGGCGTTTCGACGGCGCGCGCTCGCCCCACTCTTCGGCGGTTCTTGCGGCGGTCCGGCGGCGCAAGAAGCCGAGGTGAGGCCGCGCGGCGGTGGGCGACGCCGCAAGACGCCGGCGACGGGGAAGGCGCGCTGGCGCGCGTCGGGAAAAAGTCGGCGATTGCCGCTCGATCGCCGGCGACGTTTCGTTTTCGTCGAGTCGCCGCGACAGATAGCGCGCGGATAAGGCGCGGTGCGTCCAGCCTGCCCGCCGCCACTGCCACGCTGGACGCGCGCGCGTAAAGCACAACAATTGGAAAGTTGGCCGCGTTCTACTCACCTCGAGAGCGGTCCGGTCCGATCGGACTGCTCTTGTCACCACGTCGGATGGGTTTCGGCGCGATATTCCGCCGCCGCCGCCGTCGACATCTCAGAGGTCCACGCGTCTAATTGCGTCGGCGTGCCACGCAAACCCGGCTGAAGCCGCGATCGACAACAATCAACGACGAACAAGAACAAAGAGCGATTGTGCGCGCCGCCCAATGAAAACTCGTTTGTTTTTTATTTTGGCATTCGAGAACAGGAAATGATTTACTCACGATCTGTCTACCTTCTGTCGGACAGACACTGCGCGAGTATCACACCTTCGCCCGTCGCCCGTTCGATTATCGCATCACAGTTTTATCGACTTCCTTAAGGCAGAAATAGCTGATTAATACACATCTCAATAACGTACCTCGACCGACTGGTTACCGGGTTAGCGCCTTTCATAAAATATCAAGGATCGAGCATCGAATTAACCAGGCACGCTACTGACGCTATAATATCACATGTAATAAACACAGCAAAAACGACCAGATAATGTTCGCCAATAGAAGCGACGCAAACTCACGAAATTTCCTTCGGCGAAGAAGAATGTACATTGTTAACGAGCCGCCCAATCGAGTGCGACCTTCGGCTTTCTGATTGATTTCATCTCAAGTAAAACCTAAAATTCACGTTGCGAATGCGAAACGCTAAATATGTATAGACCACTGGATGGAAAATCGTCGAGTGCCTTTTAATTGTCTGTCGGAAGAATAGCTTAAACATCATTGTTCGTTATTGTTTATCGCGGTCCATTGTTGGAAGTTTTCGCAATTTGTATCTTTTTCCGATAGTGTGCGCCAGCTATTCGCATGATTTGTTGTTGGTTTGAGCAAACGAATTCGAACGACGCCGTCGACTATCTTTGTTCGATTGTGCTCGGGCAGTAATTGAACGGATTCACGTCGACGACGAGCGGTTCCGAAGTGAGTCAGGGCCAGTATTTTACTTTGCACTTGTTTTTCTTCGCCGCGCAGACTTCGCAGTCGATGAAAAGCGACGGAAACTTTAATGTCGCCGTTACGCCACTAAATAGATTAGCAGACGCGAACGGCGCAGTAAAAGTAATAAATACATCGATCGCAAAGCACTTAATCATTAAAAATAATTAAGTTTCAGAGCGCGTCGGTAAACGTCGTCGGCATAGTGGCAAAACGACTTTGCGCTGCTTCAACGGCTGCTAGTTAATGTTGCAAAGCGGGAACATCGTCGATACGACGACGTCGACGCCGACGCCGACGCCGACGCCGACGGTAAAGCGATGCGGGAAAATTGCCCAAGAAGGGTGTCGAGACTGTGCCGCAGTGTGACCTAACACGCTTGAACGCAGTCTAATACAGTTGCAATTTGTGACGCCCGCTGACACAACCCGAATGTGGGTTGTTTTGTCGAAATCTTACCGGAGATAAATATTCAGGCGCTTGACTTTTAAATGGATGTGTCGGTCCAAAATCTAGAATGTAATGTGATCCTTAATGGGTGTCAACAACAGCAAACACAGCAATTGCGCTATAGTTTAAGAGGGAGACCAGCGACAGAGCCAACTCCTCTTCGACAAATAATAATTAAAGAAACTATCAATTATCTTGAAGGTAAATACTTTTATTCTGATCTATCCTCCTGATATTCCGTCTAATCCGCTTATTCCATTTCCAAATCAATTATCACCTTTTAATAACTTTCGTTCATATCACTTTCTAATACAATTGCGCTCTTTCTTTAAAAACTGCAATGATTATAATTACCATACCAATTGATATAGAACTTCTATAAAATGATGTCAAGGTTAATTATGAGCATCTATTCATATATTTTTGATCTTATTCGTCTTTTTTGAAGATTGAGATTGTTGACCTGTTAGGCACTTGGACCTTTTTCAAGTACCTACGAACGTAGCGCGGTCGTCGTGTTTGCTGCTTGTCTTTTTTTGAGTATGCGTTCTCAATTTTGCATATGCATCTTGTGCAGTCGACGCCGAGGTGCGCGACATTAATTTTAATTTTTATCACATCGCGTGTCATGAATAATTTTCTCTCGCGCCTCTTTTGAATCATGCGCCGGCATCACGTGTGACGCACAATCTCGCCGCTATCGTCGCAAAGAAAACAAATTGAACGTACACTCGAATGGTACAAACCAAATTTCTCTGTCGTTAATATTTTCCGAGATACGATTCAACAAATTCAACGTTGCATTCGATTTTTGCGACAAATTGGAAAATTTAAAAATCAACTTAAAGTGGCTAAATCGACGCAGAATTGAACGTAGATTCGAGTTGCACTAATCAATTTTGTCTACTGTTAATATTAGTTGAGATAATGTTCCGCTAATTTAACATTGCAATCGATTTTTGGCAAATGTGAGAAGAGGTACCTCTTCTCTCTTTCTCAAAAAATTGCAAAAATTAAAAATCAAATTAAACTAGCACAATCA
>JAODGE020010570.1:0-11338 GCA_027574965.2 Ecitophya simulans
AGCATATATATATATATATATATGCTGCACCGCGAAAAGAAAACTCTGCATTGATTTAAATAGACTTTAGGGCCCAACGAGCATTAGGAGGGGGGCGTGGCAAGACGGCTGTACGCCTGATAGCGTATATATTGCTTTGATTTACCGTTATTATTATCTCTCTCTCTGAGACAAGAGGAGGGTGAGAGAGAGAAACGTGGCACATTTTTTTCTAATCACACAAGAACAAAAAGCCTCAGCAATAGAGAGTAGAATAGGCAACCGTCAGAAGGAGGCACGCGCAGACCAATCTATCGTAACGCAGCACTTTGGACAGAAGCTAAATAGTACCCAACTAAGTGAAGGGGGGGCACCGATTGCAGAGGTCGCCTCTCTTTTTATTATTATTATCATTATTATTACTCTCTCTCTCTTTCGGATACCTACATAAAAGGTGTTACCGTTATTTTTTCATTGTGTGTGTTGCACGGAGTATATCGTGTGTGCTTAACTCGGTGCGTGTGTGTACAAACCGTATCATTACCAGAGCGATTACAGATAAAGCAGTATTCCGAACGATCAAACGAAAACAAAACACAAAAAGAACAGAGACAAATTGACGAATTAGAGGTGGTACCCAAATGGCCAGCAGCGCTTCAGAGGACGTAAATCTGGACACATTCCTAGAGCTTCTGGCGGATCTGAACACTAACGTGGATGCGGTGCACAGTGAGCTTCACCGCTTAACCATCCAGTTGGAATCATCGACTCCTTCCATCCGACTCGCCTCGGACGATGCCGTGGCATTAGAGATGAATCTGCGCACCTCAGAGTCACGCCTGCTCCACTGCCTCGCGCAGTTCCCCGAGATGACTCGCTTTCTGGCTGAGGGTGGGGTGCCCGTGCAGCGGCCTCCAGACACACCCGCCCTCTTCGGGGCGAGGACACGGACGGTGGTGTCCTCGTGTTGCTCCGCATACTCGCTCTTGGCACAGCTGATGACTGTGCGACTGCGGGTCGTCAAGACATACGGTGTCGCTCTGCAAAAGGCTGGGGTCAGTGATGATGCTACCTTGACGGAGCAGCTGCGACAGCGCGAGCAGGAGTATCTCAGCCACGCCGTGGAACTCCAGCGGGCAATGTTCTTGCACGGAGATGCCTGGGGAGATGCCGTGGAGGAGAAGGCAGTGATGGAGGTATCAGGGGCGAGCACAGCGCCGTCCAGCGAAGGACCACAGAGTCAGCAGCGCGGATCGTCGCATGGTAATTCCATCCCCTGCGCCACTGGGGCGGCCGCCAACGGCAGCGTATGTGAAGCCGTTTCAGACTCTTGCATGTCGACTGATAATGCACAGGGTGATAACACCAGTAGTTCTACCTTTGCTGAGGTATCGCCATCTTCGCTTAAGGGAGGCCAGACAGCCTGGACGGATGCGGATCTCATCCGCCTTTCCCTCGCTCGCGGGATGGAAGCGGCGCATTATAATCAGATGTCCATCGCTGCAAACGACTTTGCACTTATTGTGAAGCTGCTTTTTAAGAAGTGCTATCATGTGGAGGAGCTGGTGATGACCGCGGTGGCGAAGAACACGCAGGAGAGGGCGGGCGGGACCGCAGAGGTCGGCCGCGGCGGCGGCGGAGGCGACGGCACTCAGTGTGTGGCCCTGACAGAGCCCTCAGCGTCGCGCGAACAACAACAGTATCACACGCACAGAGCCTCTCTGCGGCCTGCAGCGTCCTCCTCCGCCCTGTTTGACCCCACCGACATGGTGATGATGATGTTGCCGCCCGGCCTGGATGACGAAGACTACGCAGAAGAAGCAGAGTACCGCAAGCTTCAGAGCGCCGATAGCACTGGCGATTGTGTAGGTGGTGAAGGGGTCACTGCAGATCCCTCAGTGGACGGTGATGAGGACGACGTGGAGAGGTGGCTGGGCGAGTTGCTGAGCAAAGTTCATCCGGATGCGCTGCCGCTCGCCACGCTGCGCACGCACTGCTCCATAGATCTTTCTCGCTACTCGCGTACCTTGTCCTCTGCGTCGATTGCCACTGCTGGTGCCGGGGAGCCCGCGCAGATCCCGCCGCTCGCCTTCTGTCGAGGAAGCAGCGCTGGCGAAGAGGTAGATGCGCCGACTGGCGTGGACCACGGTGACGATGAGCACGCTGACCACCATCACCCTAGTGGAAGGGCATATTTGCCAATGCTAAAGACCACAGCCACCTCATCCACCTACTTGACATCCCCGCAGATGTCCACGCAGCAGGATGCAAGGACCAGCAGCAGCGATGCCACATCCCCCACGCGGCAACCACTGCAGAGGAGCGGCCGCTCCTTCTCACTGACACTGCTGTTTTGCCGACTGGTCTGGAACGTGGCCTTCGCTCTCTGGGAGGGCGGGTTCATCGAGGACGCGCACTGGTGGCTCACATCGATGGCGGTGGCACCGCTGCAGAAGGTCATAAAACGAGCAGAGGAGGTGGAGATGAGGGAGGCGGCGGCCAATCGGTGGAAATACGGCAGTGGACACACGCAGACGTCTTTCTCCTCCTATGAGGTCAGCTGGCGGTACATCCTTCACGGCGGGGATGATGAGAGTATCGTGGTAGCGGCGGCCATGCAGCCGCCGCCCGACAGTGCGGCCTCATCCTCGGCCGCCGAGCACAATGCCGCACTGCCGCTCTCGCAGATCAGCAAGCGGCTGATCTGCCGCATCACCGGGCTCCGCGACCTCTGCACCATCCTCCTCCACTGTGAGAGCACCGACGACGTGATGTATCTGATTCAGAGTCTTGACCTCGTCCTCACGACCCAACGCGGAGTGGAGGAGAAGGCACTCTCCGGCCACTGTGTCCACGCGAGGGACAGCACAGCGCTCGCCGCGCGCGTACACGAGCGAGGCAGCGATGGGACGGCGATGGTGCTCATCGCCATTACGGTGGCGGTGGAGTTCTTCCTTGCCAAGCGTGCCCGACGATTCCTTCGAGAACACTACAAGCACGCTGCTGCCGCCACCACCTCCGCATCCGCGGCGGATGTGGAGGTGGCGGAGAACGGCGCGATGCGGGAGGCCAGTGACGAGATGGTTCGGGCTTTCACTGCAGGTTACTACTCCACATTGCAAGCACTGGAGGGCGATGGGCTGCCCTCCCCCGGGGACGCCGTCGTGGTGTTGGCACCGCGAATGCCGCCCGTACTCACCCTGAACGCGCTCAGCTGCATCCTCAACTACGCCACACTTTTCCGAGTCAGTGGCATTTACCGCGGCGTCGTGGCGACCGAGCAGCGCTATCCGAATGCCACCAAAGTTGGGGTGTCCTCCCTGCACGGGTGCCCCAGCGGCCCGCAGTCACAGTATCACCATCGCGGCTCCGCCACCACCTCCTCACGCGCAGATCATCGCGGCAGCGCCACCGGGGGTGGGATCTTTGGGTTTGTGAAGGACGTCACAGCCGGCTTGTTCACCGCCGTGCAGCCGCCACCACAGCTGACTGCCCCACTCGAACAGTATATAGTCTCCGCCGCCCCAGCGCCACCCACCACCTCCTCCGGCCAAGCCCAGGCGGAACAACAGCAGCCACCACCACCATTGTCGTTGTCGTCGTCAGAGGTGTCGCAATCACCAAGTCAGGCCGCAGAGACCGCTGCTGCGCTAATGAAGCTGGCGGCGGCCTCGGCGCCTCATGGAAAAGCATTGATGCTGCCGTCCCAGCAGTACAAGGGCGGGGTGCCGCTGCTGGAGGAGGAGGTGGTCGTGACACCCTCCTCCTCCTGTTCTGGGCTCCTCCCTGCGTGTGGGTGCGCCGACTGCGCTGCCACAGATGGGCCGTCCGTCGGTGCTCCCACCCTCTTACAGGCAGCAGGGACGGCGCCGCAGAGGTCTGACCCCAGCACACACGAGCTGAGTGTGCGTCTGCTGACCATTCTTCATCGTCACCGCGATTATCACAACCTCGAGCGCGTCCATCAACCCGCCCTGGACTTTGTGTCGGAGGAGTTGGGGAAAGCAATGCACCTCCTCCAGTCCGCGCTGCGCTCTCGCTACGGGGAGCAGTGGTGGGCGGAGTGGCGGGCCATAAAAGAGACGCACCTGCGCCACTTCTACGCCGAGGCCCTCGCGGAGGTCCGCACGGCGGACATGCTTCGCCGCAAGCCCATCACTGCCACAGACGCGCAGTTGGAATCCGCAGCGGCATTCGTGCCGCCGCCTACTGCCCCTCGTGCAGAGAAACTACCCTCACCCTGGTGGGGTCGGCCGCTGAACATCCCGAACGCGGCCGCGCTCAAGGAGAAGAGGCAAAAGCAGCGCCAGAAGCAGCCATCACCGCAGTCCCTCCCCGTGCAGTATGCGGGGTCCCCGGTAATGAGCACTGTGGAGTGGGACGTGCCGCCAACCTTCACGCCGGAGGTGGTGATAGATTTCTCCGCCTTTACGACGACCTCGCTCGAGACGCAGCTCGCGACGAAGGCGCTGGTGGAGGCGATGACGCAGCACTCGATGAGGGACGAGGAGCAGGACAGCGCTGCGGCTGGGATCTCACTCCTCTCGGCCCGCTGCCGCCAAATTCTCCACGACGAGCTTCCACTTGTCCAGCAGTACAGTCACTGGCGCGTCGTCTACAGCACGCGACTGCACGGGGTGAGTCTGCGGACAATGCTGAGCGGGTGCGCGCGGGCCGCCGAGGAGCTCGCGCACAACGGTCGTCGTCAGACCCAGCGTAGTGGGGGCGGTATGGACTCTGTCAACGGCGCGGCGGCAACGGCAGCGGTCTCGGCAGCAGTGGCCCGGCCAATGCTCCTCGTGATGGAGGTGGCGCCGTCGACCACGCTGAGCTTCTCCGAGGACAGTCCGGGTGTGCGAGAGGCCGCAGCAGTGGACAGTAATGCGGGGGCGACTAGGGAGGTGGGTGGTGAATTGGCTGCTGACACGCCGCGGCCCCACAACCGACTCCTCATTGGTGCATATCTCTCCCACCTCCTCGGCGCCGAGACGAGGCGTTATTATGGCAACAGTGACACCTTTATATTTCAGATGCTGCTCCCAGCGGCGGCCACGCCCGATGGTGATGGCGCCCACCATCATCATAAGCAGCAGCAGCATCGTCGCCCCTCTCCCCCAGCACCACAGCTTCGCACGTTCCGCTCGACCGGGGCCAACGAGCTATTTATCAACTGCAGGCCCTCCTCCATTGTGGTTGGGGGTGGAGGGGGTAGCAGTCTGTTCATTGACAGCTCTCTCGCGAATGGCGCCACCGGCCCGTGTCCGACGTTCGCTTCCCCACCACTGACAGAGTGGTGCAGCGCCGCGGCGGCGGAGGCGGAGGATGGTGGGTCAGCCAGCTTCACAATCGTCGGACTGGAGGTGACTGTCATTGATTCTTGATCAGAAATGGAAAGGGAGAGAGACACTATGTGAGTGCGTATGTGTGTGTGTGTGTGTTTGGGTGTTAATCCTCCCGCAAGGTATGATAAGGGGATCAGTTACGGGTGGTGTAGTTCATGCTGGTGGTGATGAAGCTATTCGGGATTATTAGGAATACGTGATATTGTGCTTTGTCACTATTTTTTATGTGTGTATATGTGCGTTTGCTTGTATTTTTCCAGTCTATGTGCGTGTGTGTGTGATTATTTATATGGCCTATTGACGATTTAGTTGATAGCAGGGGGGTGACCTCAGGCAGTTGGGATCCTCCAACTCTCACAGCAGCATTTATATATATATGATTATATATATGTGATTGTATATGTATGTTCATAGTTCAGTTACTTTTTGTTCTCCTTTTTCTTCATTTGTTGTGTGTTGTTGTTTTCTACGTGCGCGCTAATACACTATTCTTAAAGATAAACATAGAGAGTGGTAATACATTGCACACAAAAGGGAAAAGAAGAGAGGTGACAGTGACATCCGAACCAAACCGAAGAAGGATCTTTCGTTGCCGGTGCAGTAGTAGTAGCAACAGCAGTGACAGGGCACGGCATCTGTCGTAGAGATTCACACGTCTTCTCGAATCAACTTTGTGTTGCTTTTGTTGTTTTTTAGAAAGATCCGTCACAGCTTCCATCTCTGTCTCCCTCAATCCCTCCCCCCATCCTCGGTCGTAGCTTCCGCGCAGCTGATAGATAAGCCGAGAGGTGGGTATAAATATATATATTTATATTTATTTATAATTCCACATCCCCACCACCTTGTTTTCTTTTCTCTCACTCATCGTGTGTTACGGGTATATATATATATATATATATATATATATATACTACATCGATTTACAGCACTCTCCCGCGCTAGGAGTTGTCATTCACAGAGCATATATAAGTACAAAAGAAGTAGCTCACTCCTACCTTTTTTTTTCGTTTTTCTTTTATTGAAGAGATCACATAGGTGAGAGTGGCAGTATCAGCGTATTGAGGCATACTACACACGCTCTCTCTCTCTCACACTCTTTCTCTTTGTGTTGTTCTTGTGTTTGTGTTGGCTTCTTCAGTATTCTTAATTTTTGTGTGTGTGTCTGTTTGTTGTTTTTGAGCACACACAACGAATTCTCTTTGTTGTTGTTAACGTTCATATATTAGCTTATTTCCCTTTTTTTCTTTAGGCGTGCACACATATATTTATACAGATATATAGATAAATATATTAGACACCTTTCACGCATACGCAATAAAGCACACATTTCTGTTTGGTGTCGTTTCGTAAAACGTTATTTGTGTTTGTGCAGCGCGAAGCAAAAAGGAAAGAGAAAGAAAGTGGTATTTAGCTGGATCAACCGTTTTATCTAAAATATATATATATTGTTACGATATCCCCCTCCCCCTACATCCACACCGCCACGACCGTACAGATTCTCTTTTTAGCAAGCGCAAGCTGTCATTCTATCGACTGTATTGAATACACCCCTGCTCATTCACTCATTCATTTATTTATCATCCACTCGTGCCCACAGGCCTCCCGCTACGGGTGTGATTTGCATTTTATTTTTGCAAGCAGATTATTTTTCAAGATAGCAAGGATCAAGAGAGAGAAACGCCACGATCTCTAATTTGCATTGCATCGTGTGCGTTGTGCGCTGTGTGTTGTGGGTGTGTGTATCCTTTAGATCGTTTATTTTATCTGATTTAATTGCAGTGTTACTTTTTTTTTAAGAAGCTATACGTTCGCGGCTTCAAATAGGCCTCTCTCACACACACACACTTCCTTTTTCCCATCAGAGCGGGGCACGTCTCGGTAAGTATTCTTTTTTCTGAAATTCCTCTTCTGACTTCGCATACACAACGACAATTCAAAAAGGGAAGAGACAGTTACCTAACTGTCTCCTTAAAACGCATTTTAGACTGGCGAGTTGGAGGAACGCGCATCAGAGCAAGGGAAGGTACAATCATTTGTGAAGACAGGGGTGGTCATTCAATCATAGAGTGTGTGTTGAGTTCTTTTGTTGTCGTTGTAGTGTTACTGGGCACTAAATAGAGTCGAAAAGAAAAGAGTCGAGCGCGTACACAGACATACACAGAGAGAGAGCACAGAGCACACGATCGTAACTGTGGTTCCATTCGTGAAGCGAAGTGAAGTGGAAGGTTTAAATTGATTGTTTTTTTATATATTATTATTTCTGAATACTCTTTTTGTTTATTTTGTATATTGCTTCTCTTCTTTGGAGATTTGCCATCGCGAAGGGAACAGCGAGTGTGATATCATTATCATCATCATCTGTCATTCTCCAAACACCTCGCCTGTTGGCTTTGTGCGCGCTCCATTCTGATTGTTCGTTTGCTTTCTTTTGTTTTTGTCTGCCACTGTGTTCGCTTTTGGCTCAAACTATCTTTTTTCTCTTCTCGCGCTGCACACACACACACGCACACCCCTCCTGTTTGCGGGCAAAAAGAACAACAAGAGACAGCGCAGAAAGAGAGAGGGGAATTAGAGTGGTAAGTGAGAGTGACACGTTTGTGAGCTTTGTTTTTGTTATTGTTTTTTTCGTATTTGCATCACTGCATATTCCATCATTATAGTGTTGTGCTGTTTTTGCACAGCCGCTTCGTCGTGCTCTCGTACTATCCAATTTCACATCGGCATTTTTTGTACTTGTGTGGGTGTAATCAATTCTGTTGTTGTTGTTTTTTAAGTTTTTCTCTCTTTTTTTACATAATTGATTTTCATTTATCTGTTCTTCTTCGTGTGGTGGTGGTCACCTTCATTCGAGAAGCACGAGAGCGCGCTAATCTGCATGAGAGCGCGGTTGGGTGTGTACCTCCCTGAGGTGGAAACCGTATCACGTCACTGCGATGATCACGACGGGGGAAAAGTGAGCAATCGTGGAGCCGCGAGACGGCACACACTGCCCGCACGGAGTATGCACCGCACAAGCGCAGAATGCCCTCTCCACCACGGAGGTGGCAGGGCCCCAGCGGTCTGCCCACACACGCCTGATCGTGTGGCCACACGTGTCCCCGGCCACTCGGAGGATGACCGCGTGGCCGTGGCGCAGTCATCACGTCGCCCACGGCGACGTCAGTCAGGGATCTACGTGCCCGCGCACTCCACCCACCATCGTCACCGTGCCGCGGGCCGCAGCTGCCCGCACCGTTGCCGACCACCGTTGCCAGACATCAGCCCCCTCGGCCACCACCACTGCCCTGTGAACAGCGATGGCGGCGCCAACACCTCCGTCCCGCCAACCATTCGTGTAAGTACGCGCGATGCGTCCGCGGGTGCGTCAGCGATCAAGCATCTGCATCTACTTCGTCTACTCGCTGACTGGGGAAATGTGAACATTCCCCTGTTCGCGTTGGATGAGGTCGGTGTCAGTGGAGTGGATGGATGGCAGAGCGGAGAGAAGGATCGCAGCGGAGATGCGCTCCACGGCGACGAGAACGGCGGTGATGACGATGATGACCTTCAGAGTCTGTGTTCAGCAGTGTCCATCTCCTCGGCTCTCTTGGCGGACCTGACAGAGGACGAGGAGGCTGGTCCTGCGGTCATGTGCACACCCGCCGACCGCTGCTTCCCAGCGTTTGGCCCCAGTGGCGGAGCTGGTGGCGCTGGCTCGCCATTCTTTGAGGTCGAGGAGTGCTACGATGACGGCGGCAGCGAGGCCGAGGAGGACAGCATCTCCATTTGGACGACACCAAAGCTCTCGCGCGGTGAGGGGTGCTCTGCCGTGACAATGACCGCGTCGTCGTCGTCGTCCTTCTCACCACTTGCGAGTGAGGGGAGCGGGACTGCACCTCTTGTTTTTCATAGTGATATGGAGCTGCGGGACGCAGATGGCCTTCCTGTGCCTCTCTACAAGGTCGCACCGGGAGCGGTGGAGTGTGAGTGGGCCCGTCTTCTCCCTGGCCTCGACTTGCTGCCCGGTGCTGCTGGTGCAGAGGAAGCAGCGGCGGCGACGGCAGAGATGGAGGCCATCCAAATGGAGAGGGCCAAGGCCACCGCGCAGTGGCTTCTGTTGCTCTGGCGATACCGCGACCGCGAAAACGAGAACACGCGCGTCGGTGACGGTGGTGGAGTGGGTGAGATCCTCGACACACTCAGCGAGAGCGATGGGACGGACCCCGATGCCTTCACCACCCGCCACAGTGGCGTCGGCAGGCTCACGCCGCAAGAACGGCTCGTACATAAGGTCCATGCGCATCTGGAAGCGACACAGCGTACGTATGAGAAGAGGTTAATGAATAGATGGGATGCCGCGGGGCTACATCCACTTTACACAGATCGCTGACGTGTATCAGCGGCCAGGTGGATGGAGAAGCGTTGTGGATTGGGGAGGGGTACGGAGATGCTTCTGCCACCCAATCGCTTTTTGCCTTGTTTTTCCTATGTGCTGGTTGTTGTTTTTTTAATGTCTGCGAGCTTGTTAGGACGTAACGTGAGGGTCAGTAAACACGTGTGGCCAGTGTGCTTTCCACACTGCGCACATATTTACTGACATCCTCTTTTGTTCACGTACTCCTTTGAGTGTACGACTCCGTTTTTTAAAAAAATTATAGAGAGAGCAAACCCACCAACCAATCCAATGCACATTCATTCCCCCCGCACACACGTCTGTGCACGCAACCACATACTTAGAGATACAGCGTGTGTGTGTGTGTGTGTGTGTTTGAACAATGTTGAGTAGGGTTTCCTTGTTTGTGTACTTGTTTTCTGCTTTTGTTCTGACTGCAACGTGTAAATCAGTAGTACAACGGCCTCCGGGATAGAGAAAGAGAGAGAGCGAGCGAGAGGCCAACGAGGAATCAACAAAGGTAAAGAGACGTGACGTGTTTGAGTGCTCACTGTATTCTTAGGAAACCCCCGGAGAGTGACCGCGAGGAGGGGGGAGGGGGAGATATAATAATAATAATTGGGCTGCTACTCAACACGAGCGCCAGAGGTGTGAATGGTGAAAGGCTACACTGTTCATTAATTATTATTATTATTCTCTACTTTCCATGCCACCTCTCGCTATGTAGGTACTTCCGTCCCTCTTGTTTGTGGATTCACTATTGAGAGAGCAAGGCAGTGCCACTTCAGGGATGAGTTAGTGTCATGATGATGTCTTATTTTGTGTTGCTTTATTATTATTATTCCTGGCAGAGGCTGTAGTGAGCCATTTGTCAGTTGTTCCCGTCTTTAGATAGATATATTTATATTTATATTTATAACAGGGTGCTGAGAACTGAAGGAGAGCATAAAAAGCACAGATGGACATACAATTTAATAATAATAACAAGTCCGTCTGTGATATGAAAAGGTGTGAAGAACACACATGCACACACACAATCCAGAGCATGCATACATACAGAGAGAGGGAGAGAGAGACACACACCTATTTTTAGTCATACATAATAAAGACCGCAGACTTTTTGTCATATGTTTTGTGTTTTTTTTCTAATTTGTCACTTTAATTTTCTCTGTTTATTTTTGATGTCAGTGAGATATCCAACCGACGTTGCCTCTACTCTCTGTGCGTTCATAGCTCAAAAGAAATAGATATATATATATATATATATATATATATATATATATACATACTGTTATGTTAGTGTTTATAGTGACTCCGTCTCCCTCACTCGTTTTTTATTATTATTATTTTATGTAGCTTCACTCTCACCGCTACAGTCACCCTGTTCCTTTCCCATTCTCCCTCACTCTTCTTCTTTAATGACCACTCCCTTTTACGATGATGTTCTTTTTGTCGATATCCACTCCCCATGTGTCTGTGTTGTTGTTTTCGGATATGTTTTTTTTAGGTGGTTTTGTTTATTATCCATTTACGTTAACATCAATTACTGTGAGTAGTCCCCGCACTGGGGGGCTTATCGTGCCAGCGACAATCCCGTCTCTTTGTTCCCCCCTCCCCCCCCCCCCCCCCCCCCCACCCCCCGCCC
>JAODGE020010575.1:0-13227 GCA_027574965.2 Ecitophya simulans
CCCCCCCCCCCCCCTCTGCTTTGTAGTTACACTACTTCTGATTCTGTCACGACACGAAAACCCCAGAGAGATATTTGGAAGGCAAGCACCTGCTAGCGCGCCGACTACTACTGTGGGCTGTGTGGGCGTGTGCCCCCCCCCCCCCTCTGCACTAGCTCAAGAGCCGATTTGCAATCAGGCAGACGCGCACAGACACTTCGGAGTACTCCCAGTCCCGCCCAAAAGGGGGGCACCCCACATGTATTGGTGTTTACAATGCTAACATCGAAGGACGGGAATTCATTGCATCATCACACCAAAACCACTAGTGCTGTCTTCGAACAACATCGCTCCCCAAATCTATCTGTCCCCATTTCCGACGGGTTCATCGATCACAGAGAGTCGGCGCGACAGCGTGAGCTTTCGCTCGCACCTGTCTTGCTCACTCTGAACAATGTGCGGAAGAGCTATCCCATTAAGGGCTCCAAGGAGGTCGTCGTTGTCCTTCACGGCATTAGCTTGAGCACCATCAACAGCGGCGCCTCTGAAAGTGCTCCAGGGGGTGCAGTGCGGCCGGCGTTTGACGCCGTGCGGCGCGGGGAGTTCGTGATGATCCGCGGCCCTAGTGGCGGCGGCAAGACGACACTTCTGAACATCATCGGCACGATCGACTCCTGCACGGACGGCGACGTGGAGCTGAGCGAAAGGAGGATCGACAAGGACACGCCAGAGTCCCATCTAGCGAAGATACGCCTCAACGCGCTGGGCTTTGTATTCCAAACATTCAACCTTATCCCAACTATGAGTGCTGCAGAAAATGTAGAGTTGCCCATGACACTGCAGGGGAAGCTATCCTCCAAGGAGAGGCGTAAGCGTTCACATCAGCTGCTGGCGCTAGTTGGGCTCCGCAATCGCCTCAACCACTTACCCTCGGAGCTGAGTGGTGGTGAGCAACAACGCGTCACGATTGCTCGCAGCCTCGCCAACAACCCCTCGCTCCTATTGCTGGATGAGCCGACGGGTGATCTCGACACCGTCAACACGATTGAGGTGATGGATCTGTTGTTGCGCATCAATCGCATGACAATGACGACCTGTATCATGGTCACCCACAACCCTGACATCGAATGCTATGCTGACCGCGTCCTGTACATCTCGGACGGACGCTTTGCGAGGGAAGTGCAAAATGCCGAGCCGTGCCGCCTTGAGTTTGAGCGGTACAGGGCTTATGTGGCTGAGAAGAAGTCTACGCTGATGGCCACGCAGCGCACCGATGGCGCTGACGAAGGCCGCGCAACCTCCATTCACGTAGTCACGCCTCAGGAATATAACGAGTCTCCCAGGGACAACGCATCTGCCGAGGAACCACTCCCGCGCGAGGAGTTGGAAGCACTCGAGTCCGCAAGGTAAACAGGAACGCTTGCCTCTGGCTTGCGCTGCAACTGTACGAACACGAATGTGAGAGTTACAGCCCTTATTATACGTCAGTGCTCACTAGGGGAAACGTATTATTCGCTTCCCACCACACAGCGACGACGACAACAACAACAGAACACACGAGGTTGCGCACGCATATGCACCACAAAGGCGCACGCACGTGAGTGAAAAGCTCCACTAACGTCATAGAACCACCTTAACAATGTGGTCTGCATGGCTACGTGCTAATCAGCTCCACCTTTTAAGAAATAATTGCATATTACTCTCTTACGGAGTTTCGCCACTTCTCTCTCTCTGTCTACTGATTGCTTGCCTTGTATACTCAATTAACGGAATTCAGTAGTGCGCGGCACTGACACTTGTGTCACTTTATAAGTGTGCGCTCAAAAAGAAGTCAGTGGCACACAAAAAGAGGGATCTCGTAGCACGCGCGAGGAGGAGGAAAGAGAGGGAACAGCTCTCTGAACACCCCTACTTCGTCCCGTTTTGTTGATATCACACACACACACACACGCAACGCAGACTTCTGTATTACAGATTTTTATTATAAGAGCTGCAGCAGTACTCACATCCAAGAATCACAATACAAAAATAGAAAGGAGAGGACCCATAGGTGAGACCACAATGCAGGAAAGCAACTCGCCTGTAGAGGGCGTGGATGCCCCAGCCATAGAGGTAGCTCCACCAGCGGAGCCACGTGCTGGTGGTGATGATGACAGTAACATTAGCAGTGCTGAGGCGGGCGAAGAGTGCTGGATATGCCGAGACTCCTCTAGGACCCCTGACAACCCCATAGTCCACAATGTGTGTCGGTGTAGCGGGTCAGTTGGGGCAGTGCATCAGGAGTGTATCGATCACTGGGTGTTCAGCAGCGGCACCTACCAATGCAACAGCTGCGGGGTCACCTACACGGTGGTGTCCAAAGACTATCCGGAGGGCGTTCAGTACCCAGTGACCCTGTGGCACCAATTCCACACACTTGCGATGTTTCTAGTTATACCTCTGGTCACGCAGTTCTGCATTATGGTGCTGCGTATCGTTCTACAGCACGTGCTGCCTGTCATCATCATTGGTGTCTGCCTGTTTCCCACGGATGTGTCCACATGGCGTTTGGCAGGGCTGGACGGTGTGGCGGAGCGCTACATTGCCAGCAATGGGCCTCTACCCTCGTGGTTTCTTGCCCCAGCGCGGTGGTGGTTCATGGCCAATGGCCTTGTGTTTGGCAGTGTATTACTTATCTGGCTCCACATGATACAATCCGGGTGGAAGGGGTGGTGCGATGTATTTACAGAGGTGGCAGTGGAGGCTAACGGTTTAGGCAACGACGTTGGCAATCCTCTCGCAAATATGGACAACGGAGTGGCTGGGGAGGCCGAAGGCGGGCGACCGGAGAGCACAGAAGAGAGTGCGTACAATGAGGTTCAGAGAATGTTCAACCTCCTCGCGTACTGCCGCAGTCTGTGCAAAGTAGATGGACCTATTACAGAGGCCATTGTAACTGTAGCTGCTCAGGTGGCAGTGTGCGTGCCTGTTGCCCTGCTGCTGCCCACACCAACTGGGATGGTCACGGCAGTAGTGACCGTCCTGATAGGTGGGGTCATGTGGCGCCTCCTCCGGCCCTCGAAGGTGCTGCGTGATAGCCGCCGCCGCTTCGCTGAGGTGTGGGAGCGCAGGGGGGAATGCTCGCATCTCGATATTGTTTTGTGGTACCTGATCTACGTTGTGGAGATGGCCTTCTTCTCCTTCATGGTCCCTGTGGCAGCGGGCCTGGTGGTCCACTACAGCGCAGCGCCATTCCTCATCTCCCGCCCGGCGTCCGTCAGCGCGCTCTGCAGCTCCTTATGCCCGCTGCAGTTACTCTTCTACTGGGCCGTCGGAGTGTGCTGCTCGATGGTGCTCATGCAGATTGAGACCCGCATTGCGGTGACCTTATTTGCCCCAGGCGTCGACCTCTTCTACATGCGAGCCACCGACCTGCAGGTGGAGATCGACCACATCTACTGGCGGTGCATCTACACGCACATGTTTGACAGCGATATGATCCGTATAATCTACAACGCCGTGCGGTTGCTGACAGTTGAGCTGTTGGCGCTGTACTGTTTCCTCGCGATCCCAATCTGGGCAACCTTCGCTCTGCGCGAGTGGGTGTGGGGGGACTTGTTGTCAGGGCGCCTCGCCCTCCCACTGGCGCGCAACATCCCGCTGCGGCCCCCAGTCAGCGCCAACAACCTGACGACCTCACAGTGGCTCGCGCTGCAAGTCACCAATGCAGCAGCGACGACGACGATCACCACAACGTCTGAGTACGTTACAGCAGGCCCGATGACGACGATGCTAAGCGGGCTCCTGAAAGCCACAGCAGCGGGGCAGGTGTGCGTCACTGCGGCGAGCCTTGTTCCTTGGCTCTACTCTTCATCCGGTGGGGGTGATTCTGGCCTTCTCAGCAGGCACTACGCACACCACAGTAATACCACCGCCCCGGCGAGACCTGACGCAAGCACTAGCACCAGGGAGCTCATTCTAGCGGACATTGGGGAGCCATTCGCCAATGAGACGGTACCGGAGGAACGGACAAGCGACAGCGGTTTCTCTGGCTGCTTCTCTTTCTACATGGCCCTCTTACATGTGAAGGTGCCGTTCGTGCGGCGAGCGGTGTCGATGCTGGTGCGGTTGTATGTTAGCCATCCAGAGGTTTTCAAGGTGATCGGAGACGCTCAGTTGATCATCTCCGCCATAGGCATTCTATATTGCTTTGCATACTTCCCAATCCAGCGGATGCAGCTCCGGTGTATGAAGCCACTGGCCATATTTCTTGGCAGACACGTGGCTCGAATGGAGGGCTTTCTCTTTGACGAGGAGCGACTGCGCTACGTGGATGACTTTGTCGCGGATCCAGCGATTGACGAGCTGGTGATGCAGCCAATGGTAGTGGATCTACTTTTTGTGCGTCGAGAGTTCATCATTCCACAGGAGCAGGTGCCGTCCTATCTGTATCTGCGGCTCTTTGTATTCTCCCTTGTGCTGCTGCTCAGCTCCTGTGTGTTGGTGTGGGCGCTCCCAGTCGTGTTCATGGCTCTCACTCTCTCTGTGGCACCATACGGCCTTTACATGTGGATCTGGGGCGTTAGCATGACTTTCATGGTCTGGGACTTCAAGGAATACTGCAAGAGCTTGGCAGTCGGCGCCATGATGGTTGTGGTTCTCGCTTGCTATGTACTAATTGCGGCTGTGGCGATGGCCACGGAGCTCGTGTCGCTCTTCGTGTCGCGCAAGGACCTTGTCAGGGCCGCATTCGAGTACCATTACCACATCGAGCGCACGGTGGGGCCTTACACCGGCCCAGAAGACAGTGACTGGGAGGACATCACAGAGGAGGACGGGGAGCAGCAGGGGGAGGCGGACGTAGGGTACGCCACCACAGAGTATCCAGCAGTAGAGGGCCTATCAGGACTCCCAGCTGCGACTGCGTAGCCAGGGGAGGGGAGGGGGCTGTCGGTGGTGGTGGTGCTGGGGTCTACACTTGTTTGTGTGTGTATGTGTGTGTAGGTGTCATGGGAGGGACTTCCGCCAGAACGGATGGCGGAGCAGCGCCCTATTGCCCATGCAGCGGGTTCCTGTGTGGCGTACATGACGGGAATCCTACTTTTTCGCTTTCATTCTCTGTGTACCCTCTGATAATGCGCGTGTCCACACGCGCGCGCGAAGGTGAATACACATAGACTGCTTATTCTTTTGATCCTGGTGTTGTGGCTTTGTTTATTCGTGAATCCCCCTACCTGGCCTTTCACTGTCGGGAGGCTGAACAGGCAACCATGCTAATACGGAGACGCTGCGCCAAAATAATAAAAAATGAAAAGAGAACTTTCTCTACAAGCTCTAATGGCGAGGAAAGCGCCAGTGGGTGTTCTGATACTTCTATTCTTCAATCCCCTGCGGTGTACTTACTCTGTTTGTTTTTGTCTTGCCTGATGTCAGGGCATGTGCACGCGCACATATAGAGCGAGAGAGATAATACGGAGAATCAGCATCTGTGACAGGACGTGTATATATATATATAGGAAGGTCAGCTGCGAGTTGTGTGCATGCACCGCAGGACACTTGCCTTTGTCCATTCTCTGCGCCAAAGGAAAGCGGAGAGAAATGTCTGGGTACAGGATGCGTGCCTGCCAACATGGCGTGTGCGAGATACCACTGTGCGTGCGGATTTCCCGGTGGAAGGTAGACGCTTATGTAAAGAGCAGCGGGCTTTGTTACACGCCATGCGTCTTCCATTACTGCCGCTTTCACCATTGAGCACACAGACAGCATCCGTCAGGCGGTATCGGTGCTCCCCACACCTTTTGTATGGCCCGGTGAGAAGGTGGTGTCACACGCCGGCATCGACCCGTCCATCCACAGCGTTAGATGCGGAGGCCATCACCATTTTGCCTGCCGACGCAGAGAGCGCCACGCTGGGTGGCCCCGTTGCTGGTGGGGCGCCCCCTGTGCAGCACGTGACGCAGTTAGACACCTTTGCGAGGGCCCGCGTCGGTAACTTCATTAAACGCATGGACCCCCAAGGCACAAGCTCGCGTCTGGAGGTGAGGGAGGTGCAGCAGGGCGGCAGTGGCAGCGGGGAGGAGGACAAGCAGCACTTCCATGCGCGCCAGCGACTGCCCCTCCCGCAGGAGTACGGCGATCTTTATGGTGAGGGCTTTGCAGCGACCTCCAAGGACGCTGAGACGCTCGCCTTCATGCATGCTGGACGAGTGATTGACGCGCTGGGGTTGCCAGTCTTTCAGCTCTCTAGTAAGCAGACACGCCACGCGGAGGCAGAGCGGGCTGCAGGGCGTTGGGCTCCCCTTCCGGGGGAACCACCGCGGGCCCTCTCCAGCGCCGCGACGACGCCGCTCCCACCACCAATGCAGCTGGCGGTAAGGGCAGATGCGGTGACCTCTAGGCGAGAGAGGCAGTTCTTGGGTGGGGCTGCGAGCAGCGGCACCGTCGGACATGAGACGGCACCGGTGGAATTCTCGTCCGTGCGTCGCGGGGCCTTTGCCCCACTCACGTGCACGCTGGCGTCACCCTTCTTCCTGGATACGAACAGTGTTCACAGGGTGGAGGAATTTCTCGCTTCCTACAAGATGGGCCTGCACCACTGCCTCAGCGTCACTCGCTTAGAACACCCCACCACACACGACTTGTGCAGCAGGGGCAGATCCTCTCGGGGAACTCAGGGACCAGGGGAGGCGTCGTGCCGGGCCTCCACCTCCAGTATGTACCTGGCGCGCTTGAAACTATCCGTGCCTCCGCGGTTCGGCGAGCGTGTGTGCGCTGGCAAGGCTGCCACCCGAAAGGATGCCACTGCTCTTGCGTGCATGCACGCGGAGCTTGTGATTGACGCGCTTGGCCTCGCTCTCTACCCTGAGTCCAGGGAACGACAGGCCACCCACGCCGCGGAGTGTCGGCAGGTGCGCCGATGGTGTGCGGAGCCGGGGGAGTTTGACTACCGCTACAATCTTAACTCCCCACCCCCACTGCAACTGGTGGACGACGCGGTTGGCGATGGCCCAGGGGGAAAGTCAATGGGTGGTGCCTCTGCATTGGCAGAGACCGCGGAGGTTGGTGCAGAGGCCGGCTCGCTGGAGTCCCTACTTCTCCAGCACAGTCGTGCCGTGCAAGAGATGTTCCAGGTGGAGGAGGTGTCTGCCGTCGACGCCGCTGCCACCACCCAGCTGCTGTCGTACATGCGCACGGTGGAAGAGGATCGGAGCACCACGGCTGGCGGCAGCGGTGTGTCTCCCTTCTTTGTGGAGGTGCTGGGCATCCGAGGACGGGAAACCTATCGAGCAACCGCGACGGTGCCACTCCCCCCAGTGCCTAACGTCCACGCAGACGACGACAACGGTGCCGCGGGCAGCACGTCGTTGTCACACTTCGTCGCTATTGGCATCGCCGCAACAAGCGCGGAGGCCGAGGTGGCAGCAGCGATGCACGCGATGCGGTGTCTGAGCTGCCTCGGCCGTGCCCACGCATCGCCCGGTGAACTGCAGCGGCGTCGACTTAGTGGAATCGGAGAGCGTTGGAGGTACCCGACAGATGTCCCAGAGAGCGAGTGGCCGGCGCCGGTGAGGGCGGTGGGGTCCGACCATGTGGGTCGTATCGTTGTGTCCGGCCTGCGGATTGAGGCTCGGAGCACCACCGCTAGCTACAAGCGTGCACCCCAGGCGATACAACGCTCCATCTCCAATGCGGCCAAGCACCTTGATGACGAGGCACACAGACTAAAGGAGATTCTGAAGGCCCGGGAGCTGCTACCACAACAGGACTGGTCGCTTACAGAGGACGCTGGTGGGCGCATCATGGTGAACCCTGCGGCCACGACCTCGGGTGGGAGGAGTTATGTGCACACACTTCCGGCAGTGCGCTCACCAGACATCTTTGCAGTCAATCGTCTGCGTGATTATTTGGAGCGTCACGGCAAACGCCTCGAGGCCGCGCTGCAGCAAGCCACCATCACCACTCGTGCTCTTGCCGCTGAGAAGGCACAGGACCAGCACCACGGTGAGGAGACACTCCTCTGTACGGCGACAGTGCTGCTTCCCGTGCCCGCGCGTCCTCACGTTCCAGGGGAGCTTCTTCCACTGCCGCGTGTCGTGGCACGTGGAGAGGCGCCAACACAGGCAGATGCCCTGCTCATGTGCGCCATGCATGCGGAGCTGCTGCTGGATGCTCTGGGGTTCCCGTTTTACGACCACTTTGTGCTGCAGCGCAAGCACGCGGACACCGCGCGGATGCTGGGGCGGTGGGTTTCCGTGGCAGCCACCGTGATCACAGCCCCCACTGTCCTCGCTGCGGTCCCACCACCAGTGCGCAAGGAACGCGTAGGCTCGTCTATGTGGGCCACAGTTGTGAAGGAGCGCGCAAGGATGGCGGCATCAGCAGCAGCAGCCACCGCCGCCGTGGTGCCCTCTACTGCCTCTATGGGCACGCGGCTGCCAAGCAGCCAGGGGCCTGGCGCTCCGAGCGGCACCGATGAGAAGACGGTGGCCGAGGACCAGGGAGAGGAGGTGAACAGCGATGATGCACTCTGTGACCTTGCGGGTCTGCGCCCGGTACATGGGAGCGACATCTACAAGCAAGCCGTGCGGCATGTGCGCTACTACTTCCACCTGTCTGGCACCGACTTTTCGCGAGCGTTGCGTCAATACACCGTCACGACGGCCAAGTACGGTGGCGTCCACCGCGCCATTGTTCGCCTCCCTGTGCCCGCGCGCTTCGGGACGCGCCACGCCGTTGGTTGCGCGAGTAACAAAAAGGTTGCACTCTTTCTGTGCGCCGCGCACGCGACCATGATCCTGGACGCCCTGCGTATTCGCATATACACCGCCGACAGGCAGCACGACGGGTACAGCAAATTTGTCGCCGAGATGGGTCTTGGCGCACCCCCATCAACGCAACGCAGGGCCCTGGCACCTGCAGACACTCCCTCCCCAAGAGGGCTATCCTGTGTAACGGGTGATGTGCACCTGCAGATGCCAGAGGTACCGGTGATGCCAACCCTGGGCGAGCTCTCAGCGGGGGGACCCTCGCTGCCTGAGAGAAACGCGCGTTGGGAGATGTACGCGCGACTGTGTAAGGACTATGTGGCGCAGGTGACACAGGCGCGGAGGCTCAGATGCCTGGTGGGGGAGAGACGAGTCCCGCGAACCGGTGTGCTGGTGGAGGACGACGGACAGGAGCTGGTGGCCCGCCTCCCCCTCAACGGTCGCGCCAAGACCAAGCTACCGGCGCTGTGCAGCGCAAGGGGGCTACCACCGCCACCGCTTCACATGGACTATGAAGCCTACGGGAGAGGCGAGCAGAGAGTCTTCCTCGCAGAGGTCCCAGTGAATGGGACACCATACATTGCGCGGGGGCTGGGCAGCTGCACCTCGGACTGTCTAGGGCGTGCCGCCATGCATTACACATACATCGTCACGCGCACATGCCCAGAGACCTCACGGAGCGCGCTCACGAGTAGTAAGATGTCCTCTGTGCCACGCGACTCCGCGCCAGCCTCCGTGCAGTCCACCTCGCCACCATCTACGGCAGCAGTCGGGTCTCAGCGACCTCAGGGTTTATTGTATGACGGCGGAAGTGACACTCTTACCCCACTGGGGCGGGCGGCCGTGATCTCGCTCTACGCTGCCACACACGCCCCGTACGCGCCACCAACCGTGAAGGTCGGAATGGCTCCCCCCACGGCGTCCTCCTCCGCCGCCATCACTCACAGTGGGGGAGTTGAGCGTGGGGTACCACCGCCGGCCCAGCACCTGGCGATCATCGAGCTACAAGACGACTCTGCACTTAAGCACCGTGCCAGGGGTTTGCACACCGCCGGCCCACGTGAGGCAGTCCACGCCGCGACGTCGGCGCTCCTGCGACAGTTGCAGCGGCAGGCGGGCTGCCAGTATTTGACTCACCTGGTGGCCCGCCATCCACACCTGCGCCCCCACGCCCTCACAGCGCTGCACGACGAGGCGGCTGTCATGCGCCAGGTTGAGCGCCTTCTGCGTCTCACACCATCCTCCAGCCCCAGTGCGGCCGCTGCCCCCGTCACAGAGCACCAGCACCAGCAGCGAGAATTGGTGGCTCAGCTGCGCGCTGATCCGCTTCTGCGTTTATGTTCCACCACGGCTACAAACTCTGTCCGCGGATTCACGGAGGCTGCGATGCTACTTGATGCAGTGGGCTGCTCTCTGTGTCCGTCCACCTCCTCTTCCTCGGCCTCGTCACGCCCACTCAGCATGCCAATCTACACGCGTGAGATACTATCCCAAATGGGGTTGCTTCTTCTGGACAAAGGGCCTTCGCCGGCCGCCACGCCCACACTGCTGGGGGTCTCTGTTGCCGTGCTCATGCATGGCCTTCCACCACTGGCAGGGATGCTACTTCAACAGCAACAGCAGCAGCAGGGGGACACTACAGGAGCGGGGCCAGGCACCGGACTGCTGCCTCTGCAGCTGGGAAAGCTCCTGCTGGCCGGGCACTTGTTTGGCTGCGCGAAGTGGGCGGTGCGACTGACCTCTGCGGTGGTGGTGGCGTGCCAACGCAGCACCGCGTCCTCTACTGTACCGACGAGGTGCGGCGCGGGGGACACGCCTCTTCCCGCAGAGGCGATGGATATGGTGAGCGTGCTCGTGTCCGGCGGCGAGCTCCCCCGAGACCTGCTGCGCTACGAGGACGAGATCAACCGGCGGCTGGGCGAGCTAAGGTGTCTTTTCAGGGAGACATTGCCACACGCGGCACTCACAGCGCTGTTGCTGCAGGAGGGCACAGAGGATCTAGAGGTGGAGGGTGCGCTGGGCGGCGGCGACCCTGATGACGAGCAGCGCGTCGTCGTCCTCCGTGCGCGGCTGCGGGAGTGTGTCTCCTTCGCAACATTCCCGTCTGTTCTCACGGAGGCACAAGAGGGGCCCAGTAGGGCGTGGGGATCGATGATCTCGGCATCCACCACTGCTGACACCGTGGCGGCACCAGTGCACTTTGAAGGACAGGGTGCGTCGCCCGTTCATGCGATGGTGCTCGTACCACAGGGAGATTCCCAATGGTCACCTGTCACCACTGGTGCCACAAGAGCGCTGCGGGATGGGGTTGAGGGAGAGACCCTGCACAGCTGTTTTGCCTTTTTCGATTGTGGCGGTGTGAGGGGGCAGGGGCCAGTAGTAGGTGCCCTGACCCCGCCAGTGGCCTCCCTCCCCACCTCCACTCCAGGATGCAATTCTGACTCCGTACTCACCTCAGAGACCGATGTGGACAGTGTCGCTCTCTTCTACGGGGGCAAGGTGCCTCTAGCATTGGGGCGTGGTAGCGCCAAGTGCACCACTGTCTCCCCCTCTTCCTCCGCATCGCTCCATACGCTGGAGGTGCTGCGAGGGAACATTGAGTGGAGTGTCGCGCAGCTACATCCTTTGCCAGGTGACGTACAGGCAGCGTTGGACTGTTTAGTGATGGCACCATACTGCACCTTCCCTGTTCTGGCGTGAAGGCGCTTAGCCGTATGCATTGGGGCACTGGATGGGGGGGAGGGGCGACGTCGCTAAGGGCGTTGATTGTACTACCTGCAAAGTGCTGGTATCATCATGGTATCACCATCATTTGCTCTTGCTGACTTTTTTTTACGGTTTATTGTGATTACTGATGGTTAGTGTTCAGGTATGCAGTGCCCGCTACCCCATATTATGATGAACGCGCCCATTCGTGCTTGCCCATTCCTCCTCTCCAGCGAGTGTTTCCTTCGTCTTTGCTGCTTGGTTGTTCGGTTGCTTCCCTCACTTATCACACGCACAGCATGACAGGACAAGAGAGAGAGAGAGAAGGGAGAGATAGCCTTCCCTTTATTTTATTATTATTATTATAAGAATATCATACGTAGTGTATATATATATACACAGCGTCACTCTCCATTAGCGTACGTCTGCTGTCTTTTTTTCACTTTCTCTTCCTCCTTCCCCCCGCTTTTTCTTGTTTTTTGTCGTTGTTGTTGAGCAGGCAAAAAGGCGATGGCGGTCCCGCTCGGACGCTCGCTGTCTAGTCCAGTCTTTGTGCTACTGCAGATTGTCCATGCCAGCACACTATTCTTCTTAGCGCTCGGTGCTGGGCGTGTTGCTATCACTATGGCGCTTGGGCCTGGGGGGACGGTTCTACCCTCCACGATGACCACAGAGACACCACAAACGACGGGCCAGACATCCTCCGCGGCAAGCGTTCATCCTCCTCGTGAGAGACCGCACAGCCTCAGCTCTAACCAGTCCGAGACCTGTAGCTTTGTACCGATTGCCTCACTGTTTGACTCGCCGGTGGCGGTGCGTGTGTCATTCGAATCCCCTGAATCAGTCCTGACCTATGGGAGTGGCTTGCAGTTCCTTTGCATGCATGTGCTGGCAGCAGCCGGGGCCTCGTACCCGCTCTCCACGCTACTGCAGCGTCGCAGAGCGGTGCCAGATTTTGTCCTTACCATTTATGGCGTGTACTTTCTCTTCACTAACGTGGCGCTGCGCCGACTCTTTGGGGGCTCTGCTCGGTGGTGGGTGACTGTGTGTATAGGTGTGATAACAATGTACAGCATCACCTGGACGCTTTGCAAACGCCGTGAAACGCAGGAAATTGCGCTCGGCGGGGGCGGCGACGGACGCCCACCCATGTTGACGAGCGCCGTCGAGGAGATGGAGTTGGTTGAGGACGTTACAGAGAGCCGGCAGCCCTTCTTGAGGCCGGCCTCCCCAGCCCCTCGGCTCTCTGGGGCAATGAGAGCAGAAGCAGGCCTCCAGTCTCCCTCTCTACTGGGTACCAGCCTCACCCCTCCAGGCTCCGCCTCAAAGTTCAAGAGTCGCTAGTGAGACATCAAAGAACAACAACAAAAACGGAATGCCGATATCACCACCAGCCAGCGACAGGGGCGGACCAAGCATAATGGCTATAGATAACGGGAGGGAGTAGGAATGGGGAAAGCCGGACTAATATATATATATATATATATATATATATGAGAAGGAGTAGAATGGCATTCTGGGCTGCTCTAACGTCCCATCACCCCCTCACCCCTCTCCGTCGCGCACGTAGCTGCCAGCGCAGCTTTCTGCTTATTCTCAAAAAGTACTTTCACATGGAGAGAAAATGGAGAGGAGCGTGTGTTTGGTTTTAGTTCTGCACCACAGTCACTTGTGAGAACAGGGGGGTTTCATCCCTCCTCCCCCCCCCTCGCAGTCATTTCAAGCAGTAATCCCTCTTGGTGCAATCCAATGCCTCCTACAGTGAAGTGTACCTTCATCCTCCCCCCCCCCCCCCCCC
>JAODGE020010576.1:0-26442 GCA_027574965.2 Ecitophya simulans
CCCAGCAGTACGGCCCCCCCCCCCTTCTCTCCCCCCCCCCCTCCCCTCCGCTCGCTGGCGGGGGGATTCGCCGGATTGGGGAAGGGGGGGGGGGGGGAATAGGGGGAGACGAGCGCAAGAAGAGGCCGATCGAGAATCGCTGGTGACGTGCATACAGACCCACATGGGCCGGCTTCGTACATCTAGAGAAGCACGCATGCCCTCTTGGATATTAAAAAATAACCCGTGCACACACACATATGTATATATATATATATATAATTAAAAAAATATATATAGAAGTCGCATACCGTTTCATACGCATGAATGCATGCACATAAGTACACAGTGCGTGTTGCACGCAGTAAGTGAGGACCCGACAGTGAAACCGATCGGCCCATTGCATGGAGACGTAGCAATAGAGAAAAGGAGAAAAAGAATTTTGTGTGCAGGTGTGTGTGACTGTGCTCGCGCACCCTTAGGCAAACAGATATGCACACGCACACACAATGCGAGGCCACACACGCATATACACATCATAACGTTATCTCACCCTCCCCTTATTTCTTTTTGTACAGACCAGAGAATACACACACACACACTACTCAGGCATCTTCCCAGCGGCAATGTCGGCAACCATCCGTGTGTGCACCTCCTGCATGCGCACCTGCACGGCCTCCGCCACCGCCTTCGCACTGAGATGCTCATAATCCATCTCGTAGTACCCAACGTGCACATAGCAGTCGCCAGGAAAGCCACCCATGATCGTATTAAGAGGCCACACATCGTTGTTGCCGACCATCACGGCATATAGCATGCGCATGTTATTTTCAATGATCGTGGAGAAGGTACCGTAGCGGAAAGGCTGCAGGATCTCGGGGTGCTTATTCAGCTGCCCCTCCGGGAAGAAGGCCAGGTTGCCGCCTGCAGACACGTGCGTCACCACATCTACGTGCACCTTTGCCTGCTTCTCCCTGTCCACGTGGAAGTTGCCGTCCTCGTCAGACTTGAAGTGGACTGGGAACTGACCCACACGATCGAGCGTAGGACCAAAGATGGGGATGTCACGCAGTGACGCCTTCATGTAGGTGCGTGTGTAGAGGAGTGTTCGGAGAGGAATCTGCGCGAGAGGCACATAGACGTCCCAGAAGGAGGTGTGGTTAGCTACGATAGCAGCCCTGCGCCCAAGGCTGGCGAGGCACACGCGCTTACCATTCGGCTCGTACCCGAAGGACATGAAAATGCGTATCTGAGGATTTAAGAAGCACACCATGCGGAAGGCTACTGTGAGCACCACGACGCTCATGCACTCCGTCCACCACTTGGGTGCACGCACAAGTTGCAGCGCCACATCCACCAACCAGGTCAACGCGGATAGAGAGAAGATGACGACAACGTTGACGCTCAGGAACCACACACGCATGCATAGCACCGGCACCAGCCGTGCCCTCAGCAGATACCACCACACAGCGAGGAGGCCCACAATAACTGCCACAGCACTAGCTATCATAACTCCTTCCGATACGATGTGTAAATATATATGTGGAGACCCCTTTGTGTGCTTGTAGGAGCGCCGCAACGTGTCTGGTGAGTGAAAATAGCGCAGCGGTGCGCAAAAAATGTACCTAATCCCACCAACTCCTAACAACAGAGATGAGAGAGAGGGGGTCAGAGATCATAAATAGTTTAAACAGTACAAAATATGAGGAATATTGAGGGAGAGATGGAGAAGGAGTTGTGTGTGTGTGTGTGTGTGTGAGCGTGTGAATCGAGAAGGATGGAAAAAAAGACTGAAAGTGACACCTCCACCGTTGATGCCTATGAAGTCCGCTCTCACCACTGCACGCGGCGGCAAGGCAGGGGAAGTGGAGAGGTGCCACTATGTATTTTATTTTTGGTAGCACTGCCACACAGTGGGGTATTACGTACACACACGTGCACGCAAAGTGTAATACAAATATATATATATGTATATAGGTGAAAAATAGAAATAGTGAAAACGAAACAGAAGACGGAAGAGGGTCACTCACAAACGCAGATGCACATCAGTGAGATTGATGTGCACAAAAAATAAATGAGCACCTCTACGCACACAGGCGCACCAGCACATGAAAACGCTCCTCGCCGCTCTCAGGCTGCCGCAGTGGCCCTGGCCTTCGTGGAAGGACGGCCCTTCGCATCCTTGGAGGCCGATTTTTGGTCCATGGTCGCCTTGATATCGTCATAGACTTCCTGCATGCGCTCCCGCATCTCACCCGCCACCTCCTTGCTGTCCTTTGCGTCGAAGTCGATTGGGTACGGGCCGACGCGGATGCCAATGTCCGCCGGGTAGCCACCGTACGGCGCGCTTGCTGGCCAGGTCTTCTCATTCCCCACAATGACGAAATAATAGAGTGGCATGCGGTGCTGAAAGATCGTCGCGAAGGTGCCGAAGCGGAATGTTTGCAGCTTCTCTGGAGTCTTGTTGACCGCCCCCTCTGGAAAGATCGCCAAGTTGCCACCGTGAGTCAGATGCTCATCCACGCCCTTCTGCACTTCCGCCTGCTTCTCTTTGTCCACTTGAAAGTTCCCGTCCTCGTCGGACTTGAAGTACACTGGGAAGTGGCCCACACGATCGAAGCACCCGCCAAAGACAGGAATGTTCCGTAGCGACGACTTCATCATGGTGCGGGTGTTGAGGAGATGGCGGACTGGCATCATCCCAATGAAGGCGAATACGTCCCAAAATGACGCGTGATTCAGTGCCATGGCGACGCCGTTGGTGTTGATGTCATCCCAGCCGCGGCACTCCGAGCCGTCCGCGTTGGCGCCATCAAACGTGATGGACATGCGGATCTGCGGGTTGAGCAGACACGTGGCCTTGAAGGCCATCACCATCACAAGCGTGCAGAGCCACTGCGTTGATCGGCATGGCACGCCAATGTAGCGGAGGGCGTCGATAACATACAGTAGTGCAGAGCCAGGGAACACTGTCAGCAGCGCGCTGACAAGAAACCACGCCCGCATCATGCCAACTGGAAGGAGCCGGAGGCGGAGAAGTGAGTAGCCGATACCAAGTGCCACGGACACCATAACCCCCCGCTTCATTTCCCCCGGCACAACCGCGAGCACGCTGGAGAGCTGATTCATCCCTGCCAGAGTATCAATGTGGAACACAATGCAATGAATTGGAGGAGGACCAAAGGAGCAAGAGTAACTAATAATAGCTAAGAATTTATCGAATCTGTGCGCGCGTGTGTGTTTGCCTAAACAATGATGAGGGTAGTGACACTTCCTACACTGCGTACAGTTGTAAGGCGAATGCTTGAAATTCAGCCTTTCAACTCTTGGGATTGACAAGGCCGGAGAAGCAAGAGAGTCATAGTTGTCAGCGTGTAAGAGCATGCGCGGTGATCTGTGTGTGTTCGTGTGTATGTGCCCTCACCAGCCGATGGTAGAGCATCACCACCACTGCCAGTAACCTATATATGTTGCGCGTTGAAAGTCGGAAAAACGGGACAGGGAGAAGGAAAGGGCTCATTCAATCTCCGCCCACCCCCTCTCTTCATCCTCCTCCACGGCATGTGAGCCTTCTCTTCATCAATAGTTCTATACGTCGCAGAGGCATTTCCAGAGGACACAGCGCACGTGCAGCCAACCACCACCTACGCAGTCTTCTTCACCCCCCCACTCCTTCCCTATTCGGATTCATTCTTGCGGGGAGATAGGAGAGCACGCTGTGCTCAGGTTGCCCGACTGCGAAGAAGCAGAGGAACTGGTGCCACGTATTTGATCGTATATGCGCTGCGCCGCGGTGTCACCTTCAGTCGGCCCAAGGAACCCAATACTCCCCGTCACAGACGCCGGTGCTGCGCGCGGTCGCGAATGGGGATGGCCTATTCCTCCCTCCCCCTTCTCCTCTTGGCGTTCATCAGCGCCGCTGGCATGAGTATGCATAGGCAGCACAGTGTACGTCATCGGCGGGATCTTCTCTAGATAAATCATCCGCTCCTGAGGAGCACTGTCAGAGATGCCGTCCCCGCAATGAATCTGACCCCGTCCCTCTCTTACGAGCAGTCCCTTCGCCTGAGGTGGACGCCAGCCTGCAGTCGCGGACCGGTTGCGCAGGTTGTGCTTCAGGTACGCCACCTCATTTAGTTTTTGCTCGAGCTCCCCATATGTGCGCTGTAGCGCGTGCCACACCAATGGCCTCGCGCCCGCACCGACGCGGTCAGCGGCCCACTGGGAATGCGCTGGATGGTACAGATAACCACTCCCCCCCGTCCAGCCGGCGCCGAGGTGCCCCGTGTCGCTCCCGTGGCGGTGGTGGTGGCTGTCGTCCACGCGGGTGGAATATGGAGTGTCGATGGCGCTACAATGGCGACGCAGCACCTCCACGACGTCCTCGGCGCTGCTCAGAGTCAGGCCACTGAGGCCCACCACACTCGTAGCGCTGATGGCTGTACACTCGGAGGATGAGGAGGGGTCAGACCACAGGCGGCGCGGAGGTAGCGCGCTGCTCAGCGAGGAGTGATCGACCTCCGCATGTGCGTGACGGGGGCACACGCGCTGCGCAGGTTGACGGGTGGGCTGCGGGTGACCACAGCCGCGATCCCCGGGGCGGGCACTGAAAGCATGCTGCATGTTTCCCAGCTGTGCGAGAACCACACCCCAGCTGGTCAGCGAGTCCGTGGCAGCGGGGAGCAGTCGATACACGACGAGAGGCGCCTCCGCCTCTACTCCGCCATCACCACTGCGCAGCTGCTGATGCTGATCCGCTGGCTCGACAACGCAGGTACTTCGCGGTACAACGATTTCTAGCATGGCTGGGCTATGTTGGCCTTCGGTGCCTCTCGGCAGCATGTGTACCTGCGTGGGGGGTCCGAGGGGGATGCGTATGCTGGGAACGTTGTCGTCTTGCACGATATCGCCATCGCCATCTACACCTGCGTCATCTCGCAGGATCAACTCAATCGCTCGCGTCAAACCGAGTTGTACGTGTATCGTGTATGTTATACCCAACTCATCAATCAGTTTCATCCGCTCCCCGCGCCGCAGTTTAGCGAGTGTGCGCTGATTTTGTATGAAGTTAGAAAGCCCGGACCTCACCACGGTGCCGGTGGCGCCCGATGCCGTCCCAGAGAAGGGTTGCTCCACCTGCCCCCCATCTTTCACAGCCCTGCTCGCCGAGTCACCCTGTGGGGGCTGCAGCGGCGAGTGCTCTGAACCGGTGGCGCTGGGCCACCTCCGCCCAAACTTCCTGTGCGTAATGGTTTCTATGTGTACAGTGTGTGTGTGTGTGTGTATATTTGGAGGGTTCCACAACGGGGGCCCTTCTACATGGAGAGCACACAAAAGAGAGAAAGATGGCGTTTTAAACAATAGACGCACAATACAATCGCTCCCCGCTGCTGAGTGGTCACCATAGATGTGCCTGTAGTAACAAACTCTGCTCCTCCGCCCCCCTTCACAGAGTGCGCCTACATATACATCTGCATGGCGTCTAAATGTGTATTGGGCATATATTTTTGTAAGTTAGGCAACCGATGGACAAATCAAACATTCGCCTCCAGCAAAAACGAATAACAAATATATATATATATATATACTGAACCTTGAAGTCACAAGTGATCTCCAAAGGATTCAGTCATCAGATGTAAAAAGTCCGACGACACGTAGGGCAGCACCGCATACATGAAGCTCAGCTTCTCCATGAAGAGATGGTTAACAGTCTGCATATCCATCGCTGTTATCGCCTCCGCCGCTGCACGCCACGTTGGTGCTGTGGAGCAGGCAAGCACATCCTCAAATCGGTTGCTCTCCAGCATCACAGTCATGGCTGTCTGTAGCTCCTCTGGCGTCAGCGAGCACTTCACTGCGTGCACGTCCTCTGGTGTAACGCGCGCCAGATCTTCCCGAGCAACTCGCTGCAGTTTCTCGGCAAGGGTAATCCCGTCCCCACCATCAGGCCCGCCCTGCACATCACGCCTCCACGGCAACCACGTCATGGATCAGCGAGGTGCGTGTGTATCTATGTTTATGAACCAGATGAGTGTGTTCCTACAAGGTGGCAGAACTCCTTCTCATCTATGCAGTAGTATATATTTACTTATATGCGCATTCAAATACAATTAAGATAATAGTAAATAATAATAATAACAAAGTAAACCAACAAGAGTAACATCGGGTGTGAGTGCGACAGCGAAGGAGGCAGCAGCACCAAACTAAGTGGGCAAACCGTAACAGATGTTAATCCGGCCAAATTTCGTAGGTCTATAGGAATGTGGCCCACAAAGCTGCACAGTGTACGTCCATCGTTAGCCCATATATATATTTTGGTTGACGGGGCTGCGCGACAACGGGAATAATCACACACTCTCTCATCCCTGGATTTCCTGCTGCAGTTTAATTGACACATACACACACACACACACAGACACATACAAGAGAAGAGAAAACAGAGAATAACGAAGTGAAGATGGGGTACATGGGGAGGGATGACAGGTCACACACCCACAGTCACCAGGCCCCCCTTCCCTCCCACGCACCGCACATGGCGTGCTGCAACTGCATACATGGCAGCGCCTCGCCGACAGACATGTGTGTGATCAATCCACGTCGTGGAACTCCAACTCGGAGTCGCTCTCCGCACTGAACCACTCAGCCTCGTCCTCCTCCCACAGCCGCTCATCCTCTGCTCGCCGCTCGCGGTTGCGTTCTATTACAGGGTCTTCGATACCACGACGCTGGAGCTCCTCGCGCAGCGCCATCTCCTGCACATCATTCCACGGCGCCAATGTCAGCAGGAGCAGCTGCAGTAAATTGCGGCCCCCGAGCCTTTCCCGCACAACGTCCTCCGAAACGAACTGCGCTCGGTACGCCTGCAGCTGTTGGAATGGCGACCCCGCCCCGGCGTGCGCCGCGGGGCCGTACAGTGCGCGCAGACGCAGCAGTAAGTCCTCCTCCAGGGGGAGCAGCGGGCGGTCCCGCTCCGCCTCATCCAGGCGTGTGCGCAGGTGCTGCATCGCCACCGGGCCCAATCCTACCACCGCGCCGTCCTCCTCCTCCTCGTCAGCACGCAGCAGTTCCTCTGGGATAGCGGTCGTAGTTCCCACTACCACCTCATCAGAGAGGCCAGCGTAGTGTGCGAGCAGCGAGAACGTGGCCGCTGGCGCGTCATCAGCATCGTAGCCGGCTAGATCAGCGCCGCCGTGGCTCTCCAAGTACCTGCCGAGCACGCCGGGGTCGCCAGCTGTGGTGGCCGCGGTGATGGTGTCCCGCACGCACTGCGTCGCCTCTGTTGGCCTCCACATATCTGCGCTGCGCACGACGAACAGGCGCGCCAAGTGGTGGCGCAGCGTCTCCTCCTCCGCCACGCCACCGCCCCCCTCTACGCGAGCCTTCGCCGCGGCCGCAGACATCTCCAACAACGCCCACTGCGGATCCACACCACCTGGTGCGTGACGGCAGACCGTCGCAGCCCCCTGCAGCGCATCCACAAGATCCTTCGCGGCAATTGGGTGCCGCTGCATTGCCTCCGCCAGCATCACGGTCGCGGGCGGGGTGTTGTGCAGGGCGGCCAACTGCGCTGGCGTCATATCGCGCAGCACTTTCCCCTGCTTCTGGTCTGCAGAGGCGCCAGGACCGTGCGGGCCATCAGCCGGCCTTGAGGGCGGGGAGGAGGAGGCGGCTCTCTCGAGTTCCTTTTCAAGAAACCGTTTTGAGAGGGCGGCGCTGAACCAAAAGCCGGGCAGCTGCGCGATGCGCCGAGCGAGCGCGTCACTGTCGCTGGTGTCACCGGCCCCATCTGCTTCGGGGACGTCCGCGACGGCGGCGATGTGCTGGTACACCTCCAGCAGCCACGCCCACCGCTTGGCGCGCAGGGCAAGATAGTCGAGGAGGAGCAGGACACCCATCGGATCCCGTGGATCTAACGAGAGCAGGCAGCGGCCCGTTTCCCACGCGGTCCGGGTGCAGCCCCGGCGCAGCGCGACGTGGAGGCCGCGGTGAAGTGTCATGTGAACCCATTGGCTTGGCCCCACGCAGCGCAGCACACGCCTGCACCACGTGCTGGAGAGCGGGAAGTGTGAGAGCAGCGTGCCGACTGTGTAGAGGGCCACGTCTACCACCTCCTGAGACCGAAGCGCGTCCCCGGTGAGTTGGAATGCTTGGCTGAGAGTGAGCAGCGTCGGCACGTGGTATGCGCCATGATTGCTGAGGGCGGTCAGCAAATCAGGCACTCCACCATATTGCATGATGCACAGCTGCCGAGCTTCCTCAGCCCGTGTGAACGCGCTAGAGTCGCAGACCACCACGTACTCCAGTGGAGCACTCGTGGCTAACTTTGTCGTCTTCGACAACGATGGGACAGCTGCAGACGGCTGTCGGACACCCTCCTCTGCAGTCCCATTATCATCGTCGCCGTCGTCCGCATCGCTGGTGTGATCCGATACGCGGAGGTAGGCCCCCAGCGCATCAAAGGGCGGCCATCGGTAGCGGTTCGGCGTGACGAATACGTTGGAGTGGAACTTGAGTCGCATGTGGTGTTCCGGAAAGATGGAATTGCTGTTGTTGTCCCTGACGCCGCCATCCACCCTGCGGTGCGGCGTGAGACCATCGCCGACATCCTCGACCGCGGTGGCGCCGAACATGCGAATGCGCTCCAGTCGTGTGTTGAGTCGTGTTGTGTCACACCGCAGCAGCAACTCGACTAGATCACCGCTCGAGCCAGGCTCTGGCTCGGGGGAGGTGTCCACTGTGCATTCAGCGATTCTGTTAGGAGCCTCGCGATGGCGTTCCTGCAGCACCTGCTCGAGCAGTTGGTCCTCCTCTTCCTCAAGGGCCTTCTTGCGTTTCTGCAGTTGGCGTTTACGTTGTTTTCGTTCCTCCAGTCGCTTTGTCCGGCGAGCGTCCTCCTCCTCCACATCTGTGTTGTTGCCGTGGTGGCTGCCGCCACTGATGTCGCCCTGTGCCTCAGCAGCGGCGCTGGCGGTGGGCAGCGGCATAGTGACGGTGGCAGTGTTGACGCTCTTCATTGGCGGGGGCGTTGACGTGCACATCACTGGGGGGACGTCTCCGTCGCTATCGGCGTGAGAGGTGTATGCGGGTGGTGACTTGTCCTGAACCTTCTGAGCAGACCTCTTCGACTTCTTTGCATTCTTTTGCTTCACCTGCATGGTTGCGGGCATCGCATCATTGTCACTGCAGCTGCCGTCTGCCTCCGCCGAGGCCTCCACGAGTTGCTGTAATCTGCGGATCTGTCGGCTCGACATGGCGGAGCAGCGCACAAACAGGGAAGTCAATATCCCCTCTGTTGAGCTTGCAAGTCCGCACGTGTTCCTCGCTTTATAGTTGCGTATGTGGAGGTGTCTGAGCCCCACCTCCTTATGGATTTTTTCGTGTTCTTCCTTCAGGTTTCTCGTCTGTGTATTAAGTATGCTGATTGTGGGGGAAAGAAGACGAAGTAGACTCAACAAGAACATGTTAGAGCAAAGAATCATATACAGTAAGAACTCGGGGGAAGTGGGGCGGTGTGAACGACAAAAAAAGGCTTGAACATGCTGCACATGAAATGAAGAGGACAGGGATGGGGTATGCAGGCAGAGAGGCAGACAGACAAACACGCTGAAGGAAGCATCGCTCTTCATACGGATTTGCGAGTTGCCTGCACTTCTACGCGCGCCACCTAATGACGATCGTGATCACTTCGCGTAGCTCTGTCGCATCAATCGCTGGGAGAAAGGAGAGGAGGAGGGAGAGATAAAAAAGGTTAAGCACAATCCACACACAAGATCTATCTAAGTCGCTGCATAGCAGCAGCAAAACAACAAGCATCCCCCCCACACACAAAAGGGGTGTTAACGGTGTATATTTCACAGTTTGGTCGTTGTGACGTGGTCATAGCCGATTGCAGTTGCTTTTTCTATAAAGTTTGGCTCCAGGATACGACCAAGCGGAGAAGCGGAAAGCAAAACAACAGACAGCCGTAGAGAGACGGAGAGAGAGAGCTGCAAGCGCAACGGATACTGTGGCAGTGCAGAGAGACACAAAAGAAGAGGGCGGGACGGGAAGAGAGAGTAAAGGAGATACACACACACACGAACACAAACGACGGTCACCACAAGTGAAGAGATGTCAACAATTCATCGTTGACGCGGCATCAAGCAAGAGTGTGACACCCCCTCTCTTCCCTTCACCCCCTTCTTCACAGTTCCTCTCCGCGACGCTAACGCAGCGACCACGCACTCAGCGTTGGTGGCCGAGCGGGGGGGCAGCTCCCGTCCACATCCCCGCTCCGCGCCCGCGACTGCGAGAGGCCGGCCTGCGACACAGAGACCTCTCCCACACCCCCACTGACGGAGCGCTGCTTGCGGCGAGACACGGCATTGCCCACGGCGGTCTCGCCAGAGCTGCTGCGGTGGCCAGTGAAGAAAGGTCTTGGCGAGCGCTGGCGCGGGGGTGCGGGGGCGGGCTCGCTGAGCACAGTGGAGGTGCGCCGCGAGAGCGAGGAGTTGGCGCTGAAGAGGGAGGTGAAGGTGCCAATGTCGTATCTGTGTAACTGGCCAGAGTTCCTACCATCTCCACCACCATGAACAGCAGTCGAGCTGCTGCTGAAGGGTGAGGTGCCCCGGCTGGAGAGGTGATGAACACCTGATGGCCTCCCAATGAGTGGGACTACGCGGCGCTCCTCATCGCCACCACCCAGCCAATGATCTGAATCATCGCCACTGCTCTCACCATCAGCGCTCTTAACGTGATCGTTGTCGTGGTCGAAGTGAACGTCCTCCTCCTCGTCATTCCTTTTTACGTTCATTTCCTCCCAATTGCTAACACCAGCCCCGCTCTGGTGCCGTGTTGTGAGGGGATGGCTGGGATTGAGGGGTGCGGCGGCAGCTCGGTGCACTCTCGGTGTCTCAGCCGCGACTCCACGGTAACCCAGCGGGCGCTCGGTGCGTCGCCGCTCATTCCACCGCGCCACTGACCGCCTCGCGGACTCCATCGCGGCAGCAGCGGTACTGTGATGCCCTGGGCTGTCCTTGCCTGGCGTTCGGGCCCCGTAGCCATCACCCACGGCTGTCCCACGCTGCGCCCGCGAGGTGGGGCCACGTGGCGCAGGGTCGTTGCCTTCCTCTCTCCCACCCTCCTCCGACCGCAGCCGTGCGCTTTCCCGAAGCCGAACCAGCTCCAGGGCGATCTGCTGCACCGAGGCGACAACTTGCCGGCGCAGGTCACAAGAGCTGGACACGTGGCCCTGGGTGACAGCAGTGGTGCCGGCGTCAACGCCGGAGAGAGGGCCGGAGGTCAGCAACACTCGCCGATGTGTGGGGGACTCGCTGGGGGAGAGAGGCAGTCCAGTCGCCATCAACGCGGCAAAGGGGGTTTCGATGAGCGTAGTTCCCGCGCTGCTGTCACCCGGTGGCGGTGGTGAGGGCGAGGACAGCGAGGCTCTGCTCGGCGAGCGCGGCCGCCGCTGCAAGTGCCGTGCCGTGCTCCTCCCCGGGGATATGCTTTGCGGCGGCAAAACTTCCACCTCGTCACCCTCCTCTACCTCGGCAAACAACATCTTTGCGGCGGCGGAGGGCTGAGTGTGCGCTTGATTAAACGGCAGTCGTGCGACATCGTACGACCCACCACCCCCATCCTCGTCGCCGCCGCGACTGCGCCCGGTGTTCCACTGATGCTGACTGTTGGTCGTACTCAGAGGCGACACGCTGTTCGCGACATCTAGGAGGGTGTGCAAGACGGTGTGCTCCGCTACCTCCCGCAGGGAGGCCTCTCTTGCCGCCGCGGCGAAGTGCTTGCGGTACTTGGACACCCTCGCCTGTTGTTGCTCCATGTCGGCTCGCAGGGCCCGCTCCCTCTCCTGCGTGGCCTGCCGCTCCTGTGCACTCTGCCCCCGCACTGCGTCCAGCTGCGCCTCCAGTGTGACCACCATTCCCTGCAGCGCTGCCAGCTCCCGTGTGTGAGACTGTGTCAGGCGTCCCTCGCGCGTCTTTGCCGACTGTTGTCTCTCGCGAACGCTGTGAAGTTGCTCCGTCGCCTCATGGAGTCGCCCCTGAGCTGCCTGCAGCTGCTCCTCCAGCTGTGCCCTCTCCGCGGTCACCTTATCAATCTTCTCTGCCAGGCGGGCGGCCCTGGAGCTTTCTTTGTGGAGAAGCTGCTGTATCTCGACCTTCTCCGCCTCACCGGCCTGCAGGAGCGTCAGCTGAGTCCGTGCGTCGGTGAACTCCTTTTGCACAGTTTCTAATCGGACTGTCAATGTGCTGTGCTCTGTCTGCAGGGAGCCGTACGCGGCCTCTACCGTCTTCAGCTTGTCCTCCAGCGCGGCACGTGCCTCCTCCGCTGCGCTCAGTTGCGTCTCCAGCAGGGCTAGCTCCCTCTGCATGCGATGAGACTCCTCGTCCAAGGCAACCAAGTCCCTCCCACGCAGGTCGCACTCTTGCTGCACCTGCACCAGCAACTCTTCCTGATGCTTCACACGCGTCTTCATGAAGGTGCAGGCCTCCGTGAGCTTCTGAGACTCCGTGCGATCACCAGCTACCTCCGCGCTTCGGCTCTGCAGCTCCGCACGTAGAAGAGTGACGCGTTTCGACAGGCGCCGATACATACTGAGGGCAGCGCGCTCAATCGTCTCCACGACCCGCACGCTGGCGGCCTTGGACCGGTGACTGATCTTCACACACCGCTCCGCCGCCTCCTTGCTGATCACCGGCGATGCCTCTTGTTTTCCACCGCGCACCGCAGGTGGGGTGGAGATGCTTGACGATGTTGACCGAGCGCGGAAGCCCACCATCGTCATTAGTGGCGGTGGCGGTGAAAGTGAAAGGGAGCGTATGGCACTCCCGCTGGATCCTACATTGTATTTGTCCCCGCCGCCACTCCGCTGATCCTGTGGAGTAGAGACCGATCCAGCGCTGCGGGAACGCCTCGGCTCCCGCACAGCGCTTCCGCTCTCTTCACGCAGGGCGCTCGAGAGTCGGTCATCGCCGCCGTCGTCATCCGTGAATAAGGCTGACACCACCTTGAGGTTCATCTGGGCATCCTCAGCCCCACTAAAGTCCTCGCCGTCCACGGCATTATCTTCGTCATCGAACGTGCGGGTGCGCTCGAGGCTGTCTGGCGACAGAGAGAGCGCTGGTGAGGAGAAGGCCGCCGCCACCGCCCCATCTACCCTACCGCTCCCCTTCCGGCCAGCCTCACTCGGGGCGTCGTCAGTGGAGTGCGTCGCCGTGGCGGCGCTGGAGGCTGCCCTCCTCACTGCCGCAGATGTTCGCTCCAGCAGAGTCCTCACCTGAGCATCCTGCTCCACCATCGACACCACCGCACGACGGAGTCGCTGCACTTCACTTGTCAGTGTAGTCTTGTCCGCCTCGAGAGCTGCGACGCGGTGCATGCGCCGACGGACCTCGTCCGTCTGCTTCTGCAGCGCCTCCTCGCTTGAACGTAGTTTCTCCGTAACTTCATCATGCGCGTCCTGTGTGGCAATCTCCGCAGCTCGCAGCTTCGCACGCAGCTGAGTGATGGTGCTCTCCTTCTCCTTCAGGGCGCTCTCCATGCTAGTCATGCAGCCCCCAAGTGCGGCCATGCGTGTGCGAATGTCGCTACAATCTGCGTCGTAGTTGGCGCGCTCCTCGCTGAGCTGAGCAACATCGCCCTCCAGGGCCACGACGCGTTCACGCAGCTTCTGCGCCTCGCGCTCCGCCAGCGTCTTCGCCGATGTCGCCTCATGATTCGCTGACCGCAGCTCAGCCTCTACGAGTTTCCACCGCTCCATATCTGCTGCTCTGTTGACGTCCTGTGCGTGGCACAGGTCGACCTCAACACGCTGCATCCGCTCCTCCAGAGCCCTGCGGTCCACAAGAAGCTCGTTGTTCGCCTGCTGCAGGGCCTCACACTGCCCCACCACTTCCTCCAGCCGCTCCCGGAGCTCATTGTTCGTGCGTGCCTGTGTGTCGTTGGAGTCCTGAAGCGCCGCGGTGCGTGAGGCCTGCGCGTCGAGTTCCTCCTTCACCCGCTCGAGCACGGCAGCCTCGTCGCGGTCGCGTCGCTTCCCAAACTCCGCCATCGCTTCCTGCACGCGAGCCTGGACCTCCTGCTCGGTGTACAGTGGCTCCCGGTTCACTACCCCAGACCAGTCCATCACGTCCCCAAGCTCGTCGTCCTCCGCCTCATCTGCGCCAGCGGCGTGGTGGTGGTGGTGATGATCATACACATCCTCTGCAATTGCCTGCTCGACTTCGCTCCGGAGGTTACGCGAGGTGGCCGGTGGTGATGTGACGGCCACTGGCGAGCGCAGTCGTGCCCCCTGCGGCGGCGATGGAGAAGGAGACAGCACAGTGGCGTTCACCGCGGCCGTGGTAGAGCTCATCTCCGGCGGCGAGGAATACTCGTCGCTGTCCTCATCATCAGGATCGCTGCTCTCATCATAGAAGAACTCCGCATTGTTAGAGGAGCGGCCCACCTGCTGCTGGGCCGAAGGGTGTGCAAATGCGGATACGCGGTGCGCACTAGCATTGCTGCGAGTGGCAGTAGTGCCAAGACGCGGAGACCTTTGCTGCCGCTGAGCAACCGGGGACATGAACAGGAGCGCGCTGGGCTCCTTCAGACGGGTTTGAGTGCCCGCTGTGTTCGGCATTCGCCTTGGCGGAGACGACTGCTGCTGCTGCTGCTTGACGTTTGCTGCGGCAGCGCCACTAGAGTTGGCGTAGGTCACTGTAAAGCCTCTGTGCTGCGGCCCGGCTGCGCCAGCGCGACGTGATAGCTGCGGACGCGGGCTATCGTCCTGGTGCTTGTCGACCTCTGGAGAGGCAGTGTCCAGCAGCTGCTCCAGTGCTGAGCGAACGATCCGTCGGTCATGGCGGCTAGGGGTCCTGTACTCCGCTGACATAACAAAAAGCGCTCACAAAAGATAATCAGACGTTCTTACGTGTGCCGTGGGGCGTACGACGTTTGTGTACGTATTTTTATATTTTCTATGGTTTGAATCGTGCCGCTAACGTGATGGGTTTTCCTGTGTGAGGTCACGTGCTCCAGCGAGGAGGATGGAAATACAGCAATAATAAATAATAATAATAACAAAATCTAATTAATGATAACAAAAGAAGACGGTAACCAGTGAACTTGTTGCCAAAAAGGGAAAAAGAATCTATTACTTAGCTAAACGAACGTGTGCTCGTGATCGGTGAGGTGGGAAAAGGGAAAGGGGAGAGAGAATGTGATACTGCTGCCCACTGTGTATCCTCGTGAGTGTTTCCTATTACTTATTTACCTGCGGAGACAGATATCTGCTTTGCTGCCACTTCCCTTAGCTCTCTCTCCTCTTTGTACAGCACGCGCGGCCCTTGTTCGTTCAGAGTGGAGCGACTGTGAAAGTGCTCCCAGTAGATGACTGTGAAGGTCACGAGTGGTAGCCTGAGACCCACCAAAGTGTGTACGGTGCATCAAAAGAAGAATCACATATATATATACATAGAGAGAGAAGTGCGTGTATTCATAAATGCATAGAGGCTTTTTTTGATGAGGGGTGGTGCAATACACAACGGTGAGAGTGACCGCATGGAGTCAATAAGCAGCAGAGGCCCAATCTTTCTCCCTCTTTTGCACGTTCCTCACTGCATCCTTGACAGACGAGTACAGTGTCATGCGTCTATAAGCACGCAGGATAGCTGGCTTAGAGTTTGGGGGGGGGAGCATCCTGAAGGATTTCATACTGTACACAGTAGCACTCGATTCACATACGCACGTGCGCTATTGGAAAATTTGAGAGAGGGGGTGGGGGTTCGCAGCAGTAACACTAGTAATGACAGTACCGCCCCCATCAGCCTCCCTCGTCCTCGTATTTCTCACACTCGTTCACTCTCGCATACTCTCTGAGCTTTCATTATTTTTATTTTCGTGCAGATACGGTGGATCCCTCCCCTCTCCGCGTCCAAAGAAGCAAGAACTGCCGTAAGCAATAGAGAGAAGTCAAGACGTACGAGGCGGGTCTCATGACTGCTCGCCAGCAGCGCGCTGGAGAATGGACGTTGGGTGGCTCTTCTGAATGATTTTGTTAACGCGCTGCACGTAGCTTTCCTGCAAGCGCGTCCTGCCAGACTGCTCGCTCTGCACGAGCTCCTGGCGGGCTTCCTCAAGTCCTCGGCGGTGCTGCATCCAGCTCTTCTTAAACTCCGCCACATACATCACGTACTCGTTCAGCTCCCCCGTCATTGCATCCAGCATCCGCAGGCGCGCCTTGGCCTCCTTGCGCTCCATCTCAATGCGCACAACGCGCTCTAATCGCAGCATTTGATCCACTGAGGCACTGTTGCCACTTGCCACGTTTCTCCCCATTTACTTATTTTTGCCCGTGGCACTAAGGAGAGATGCCTCTCTGCACACACACGCAGTATATACCCCCCTTTTTCAACTCTTACTCGATTGCACCCTCAATAACAACAACAACGATAAAAGGCCGTGCTGATGAGAATTGAAGATGCTCGTGGATTATGCATATAGGGTGTTTTGTTAATTGATCATTATGGAGGGAAAGAATGAAGTAGGCGAGCGAGCGATTGCTGCGAAAGAAACGATGGCGGCACAGCAGAAGCCACCTACAGCGAAAACAACACATCTCAGCAGTGTAACACACTTTGCATGCGTCCTGTATCTCAGGGTTCAGTTTGCACTTACAATGATCGTATGTGCTTCTTTTGGGTGTGTTTATTGTTATTTTTCTAGGGGGTGCAAATCGATATATATGTATGTGCGTGCATGTCTGCACATTGTCTACTCTATGTGATGTGCAGACGGATAAAGTACACTGTACGCTCGTAACACAGACTGCTGAAAGTCGTTCCACTGCTGGCTCACTTCATCGGGCGCCAGCGGCTTACGTTCGAATTGAGCGCTGGACATCAGATGGTGATGTGCTTCGGTGTTCGCTGCCTCGCGCTCTAGCAACCGAGCGCACTGTCGAGGTGTGAGGGGCCAGAGCGTATACGCCTGCCCGCTCTTGCGAAAGGGCACCATGCCGCACCCCTCACCTCCGCGCTGCGTAGACGATGAGGCAGACGCGGAGTCAGTAAGGTAACCAGGAGGATGAGGAAGAGAGCCCGAGTGCCACTCATTCGGGGCCATGCTATTGGCAGTACAGGCCACGCGAGCTGGCGAGGAGGAACCCGCTGCCAACAGCATCGCAATTACAGCATCTGTGCTGCCGCCCCCTCCTCCGCCAGCCGTTGCCCAGCCGCGGGCGTTCTTTACAGTTCCAACCAACGCAGGATCAGCGCCGGCACCGAGCAAAACACGCACACACTCAACGTGAGACTGAAAGGCAGCGAGCATCAGTGGGGTGATGCTTCTCAGGTTGTGCAAATCGACGCCAACATCTTTGTCCTCGTCCTCTTCACAGCCACTGTCTGTGCTGCTGTCCACGGGGCTTCGCTGGGCTCTGAGGGACATGTAGGCTGCGACCAGCTCACTCAGCACAGTAGTGTGTCTTTGCCGAGCTGCTATGTGCAGGGCGCACGCGCCTGTGGGGGTCTGGGAAGAGGTAGCCGCCCTACCGCTATGGTGACGGCAGAGCGCGCGCACAATATTCAGGTGGCCGTTCTGCGAGGCAACGTAGAGCGCAGTAATACCCCCATCAGTGCTCCCCGCGTCGCCCCTGCGACTCGCAAGCAGTCGGTCAATCACTGTACAGTCCCCCGACTCTGCTGCTCGCCAGAGCGCAGCGAATGAGTTCGAGGGCTGAAACATTGATTGTTCTCCATCTTGCCCTTGAAGCAGCGGTTGCATCATTTTGTACGCATTCAAATATATTTATGAAGTGCCACTCTCCTCACTGGCGACTGGACATTGTGTTGGAGAGAGAAACACCTTCAAAGAAGAAGAGCATATCCATAATAGTAACAGTAGAAACACAGAATTAGAAAAGCAAAGAGTCGCTACTTACCCATTCACGATGATCCATTTATTGATGTGTGGGAATGCGAGGGAAGTGATCAACACTGCGGCGCTGCAGTTGACGATACTCGCTCGGTAAATATTAATTTGTGAAATAGACAGAATCAGTAACCAACATATATATGTATAGAGAGAGGGATTCAACTACCACAACGTCCGTCGTGCCGTATGGTACAGCTCTGCGCTGGAGCTGCCAACATGCCGTCCCATGTTCATATTTTTGATCTCTTTCGCGCTCCGCCCTTTCTCTTCGTGTAAGTGTGTGGTAAACAAGGTGTCTCCCCCGGGATCCAGTGCAGTCGGAACCCCACAGGCGCTCAGGACGACCTCGCCCTGTCACCATTACCTGAGAGAGCGAGAGGATGAACAGACGAAAAGGAGAAAAACAACAGCGAGTAAGGCCCCGCGCGCACAAGCACACAGAAACCTAAAAAAAGAAGCCGTGAAATGAGAGAGGGAGAAGTGGGCGAGAGTGAGGAGGGACTGCGTATATGTAGAAAGGCAGCATACACACACACATGATGAAGGGTCTATCAACAGGGGGGGGGGGAAGAAAACCACACGCACACACGTACAATAATAATAATAAAGTCAGTATCTAGAATGAACCATCTACGTTAGTGGAGGAGGAGCTCCTCAGAAGTAACAGGAACGCTGGGGGGATGGAGTCTACAAAAGGGAATTGGTCCTTCCCAACTGCGTTGCCATCTCTTCATCAAGCGAGAAGGCGACCATGTGTGTGTGTGTCTGAAGAACGAACGGCGGCGCGGGAAGCAGCAGCCCCGCCCCCACCTCACCTCCTCCTTTCTTCAACTCCCGACAAAGTAAAATAACCACACGACGTTGCCGAGCCACAACACAATACACACACATACTCTCGCCTGTGCCGAGGCCTTGCCGACAGGCGTCGCACTTGACAGGGTTACCGTCGCACGCTCTGTGGCTCCGCCGCGGCCACGTGGAGTGACGACTGGACCGCAGCCACAGAGGGCGGCGCGAGCCTTGGTGCGCTGTCGTCCTCGTCGTCCTCCTCCCCCATCGCCGCCCTCATCTTCCGCCGTGTCACCGCCGCTGGTACGGCGAGACCCTCTGAGCTGGAGCCTGCGGAGGGCACAGAGCGGCGGTCACGCGGCGGCCCAGCGGATGGCGCATCGCCTGCACTTGTCGGCGTCGTGCGGCGGCTCAGCTCCCGCCTCTCGGCGACCTGCGCCATGGCGGTGGCGAAGTCCAGGCGCTTTCGTGTGGAGAACGGTTTGCCAGCGGGGGCGGTGCCTGCTCCAGCTTGCGTGTTCGTGAACATGCGGCTGCCAGTGGAGGGCATCCTGCACATGCGCGCCCCAGCGCTGCTACTGTCGCGATTATCTACATCCTCCGCGGTGGTGGTGGTGGCGGCTGCACGGGCTTTTCCTTCACTGCCGCTCTTACCCCTGCCGACATCACCGTCGACCGCGGTGGACAAGAGGCTGTGCTTAGTAGTGTCCTTTGAGATGCTCCGGGTGCGCACCAGCTTCGTTTGTCCCAGTCTCTCGTGGCCCTGTGCTGGGATTGGCAGCGGCGGCGCTGCGCTGTCTCTGATGGGCGAGGTCGCGCTGCCCGAGCTGCCGCGACGCTTCATCACCACCGTGTTGCTACTAAGCGACGTCATCCGGGAGGCGACAGAGGTGTTGCTCGCGGCCGCCGTGGCTGCTGGGGACGGTGACGGTTGCTCACGCAGGTGCTTGCCAGTGGTAAGCGTGTGGTCCACAGCCCGAGGCGTTGCGCGGTGATGATGGCCGTGCATAACCTCAGGTGCGTTGTCACCGGCCTCATATGCAGCGCCGTCGCGCCGCACGCCACACATTCGCTGATCACTCACCACGCCCGCCTTCGATGACGAACGATTGGCTCCATCGACATCCCTCCTCCCGGCGTCACTGCGATCACTATCGCCAGGGGCATCGTCGTCGTCGTCATCATTGTTGAATGGTGAGCAGGCACGCACGTAACTGCTGCAGTGGCGGCGGTGGTGGTGCTCCGTGTCGCTGACGCTGTCTTGCATTGTGCGAATGAGCATTTGCCGCAGATTAAGGATGGACTGCTGCTGGCTCTCGACCTGCTCCATAAGCCGCTCCTTCTCTGTCATCATCCGCCGCCGCTCCTCTGCTAGCGCGGCCTCGGCCTCGCGGCGGTCGCGTCGCAGCTGATCCATCTGCCGTTCCATGTCCACGCGGTCCTGGTGAAGGATATCAATCTGCCGCCCCTGGCGGCTGAGGTCGTTGAAGAGGGCCGTGTTCTTTGCGTATGCAGCTTTCAGTAGTGCGTCCAGCTGCGCCACGTGGACGCCGTTGTGCTCTGCGGCAATGGAGGTGAGGTCCTCGATGAGACTCTCCATCCCCGCTATGTTATAGTCGTGCTGTTCGGAAAGGCGGTCGTACTTGTGCTCATGCTCCGCGATGAGGGCCTCAAACTTGGACTTGGCATTCCTGTCCTCCCGTGCCTCCTCCAAGGCACGATTCTGAATGTCCATCACCCGCACCCGGCTCTCAGCCATCTCCCGCTTGAGCTGCCGGATGAACCGCTTGCCCTCCTCGTTGCGGGTGGAGAGGGCCACCACCTCCACGATCTTCTCCTGCAGCGCGCCGTAGGTATCGGTGTGCCGGTCCGCCATTTCCTCGTAGAGTGCCTTCTGGTGTTCGTACATTTTCTCAAAGCGGTTTCGTTCCTTTTCCACAAACTCCAGCTCGGAGAGGGCCACCATTGGTTCCTGCGCGCACGGGCTCGGTGTTTCCATCTCGCCCGCGCCACCCCCGCCACGGCCCTGCGAGGCGCTGTGCGAGGGGCGATACCGCGAGCTCAAGCGGCTCGGCTTTGGCGTCGGGGACTTCCCAAAGCTGAGACGGACGCCCGTAGTGTTGGTGACGTCATGCAGTGGGTGACTGCCCCGCCTCTTGACTTCGCTGCCCCCTCGAGATGATGGGCCTAGGTGGCTCACGTCATACTCTGTGATATCCACGTGCTCTTGACCACGTGGCATGCGCTGGGGGGTCAGGATTGCGAGGGCTGAGGGTGATGTAGAAATGCACTGTGCGGTTGACCGATCAACAGTGTCCTCGATGAAGATGGCAGCATCATCGGTTGTCGAGCCGAAGTACCGGCGATCTGGTGATACGGTACCATCGCTGCCGTGATGATCTACACGAACAGTACTGTAACTGCTCATGCTCAACTGAAAAGGAAAGTAGCAGTTGGGGAAGAGGAGGGGGGGGGGGGGCCGGCGCCTCGGGGGGGGGTGTGGGCAGTCTGATCCAAAACAAAGTTCACTGCCACCTCAAGAAAGGAAACACACAGACACACCACTCACTAAAGTGTGGCTCACCGTCACCCTCTCTGTCTCCTCGACCCTACTGTTGTATAGAAGTATCGCCGATATCTTGAGAGGAAAGAGAGAAACAGTGTTGGACAGTAACACCGATATCCCGTTTTTTGTTATTGTTGCGTGACACGTTGCAGTCTTTGCACGTACAAATATTTAAAAAATGCAGTAATCTGCAGATCACACGGCTGTGAGAGATCTCTAGCAACACCTACAGCAAGTGATCTCGTTGCCTCAGTAACGCACAACCCCCAACCCCAGATATTCCAGTAATGGAGCTGCACTGACAGCCAGCGCTAGGTGACTGAGACAGCAATTCAAATTGGATGAAGTAAGCTAAAGGCGAGTAGCTGAGCACGAAAGAGTTGCACAGTATGGAGTAAGAGAGCAGTTTACCAGTGCACCAAAAAAACAAAAGCAGTATTAATCTAACAATGAATAAATACGAATAATAATAATATAATTGTCCGTGAAACAGGAAGGGAGGGGAGGTGGATTCTAAGAAAACAGATACGCCAGGGAATCGGGAGCGGAGAGCAACTAATTTAATAATGAATGACAGACTTCCCTCACTTCTACTATTATCAGCACGCAGACGCAGACAATGTGACGCTTTGCTGGAGGCTTTATTGCGTGTGTGTGTGTGTGGCTCAGCAATAGCGGCGAGGCACCTGTGATGGTTACTGGAGTTCAGAAGGATGGAATCAAAAAGGGCAAACGTAGTGAGTGTCAACCAGATTCTCTGCCGACACACACTAACGCCAACGCACACTCGCTTTGTAGAAGCAAAAGCGTTGTGCGCCGATCGGCGTCGAGTTACCCTCTTCTATACTATGCTTCTGTGTGAAGATTACTGGCTTACGTTTTATTATTATTATTTATGTATGTATGTCCGTGTGCGTATGTGTATATGAAGAGGCAGAAGGGGGGGAGGATAAAATATATAGCAACGCAAAATAAGAAGAGGTTTCAAAACATAAAATAATTGTGTGACTCTCATTCATCAAGAGCAGTGCCCAGTACAGATGCTTTTGTTGATAAGTCTGTGATCAGCCCCTTACTTAACATGTTCGTACTGTTATCATTGTATGTTGTTCTGGTTACTGTGATCACTGGGAATGCGCACTCTTTTGGAACGGTGAAGGGGAGGGTACACGTACCCACGCAAACGCATGCGATAAGACGAGTAGGAGCTCCTACCTCCCCTCTCCTCTCCTATCCTCACCCCTGTTCCTTACAGACACCCATGAGCACCCGGTGGAGCTTCCACATTCCATATATAGTTCGCTTCTTATTTATTTTTGAGCAGCAAACACAAAAACTGAAGGTGGAGCTTACCGAACTCATCACTCACACTTCTCATCATACTCCTCACACCTCGGTGGTTTCTTCAAAAACGCAACGTCGATGCAATAGAGTGAAGGTACACTATTGAGGAGGTGAGAGCACAAATGAACTGCTTGGAAACTGTTTCTGCGGCCATGCATGCGTGTCTGCCTACAGGGAGGGAGAAAGAGAGAGCGCGCTAGCCTACCAGTTGGTCCACGTTGGGTCCCGTTCGTACTCCCGCATATAGGTGAGCACCTTGTCAGCGATCTCCTTCTCGTCATAGCGGTTGCCAAAGAAGTTGACGAAGCGGCCCTGTGGGTCAAAGAGGAAAATAGCGATGCTATGATCAATCAGGTAGTCGTCCTCGTCCGACACATCGTCGCTCGGCACGGAGTAATAAATGCGATACGACTTGCACGCATTGTTCACTTGTTTTGGCGTCCCCACAAGCCCTACAAAGTCTGGGTGGAACTCAGAGAGATACTCCTCAATCGCCTCCAGTGAGTCGCGCTTCGGATCGCACGATACAAACAGCGGGACAATCTTCTCCTTGGGACGCTTGGCCCGCACCGCGTCCACCACGTGGGACATACGATTCAACTCCACCGGACAAATCTCTGGACAGTGGGTGAAGCCAAAGTAAAAGAATGCCCACGAGCCAAGGAACTCGGCCTGGGACACCGGCTCCCCCTTTGTGTTGACCAGCACAAATGGCCCACCAAGTGCTGGTCGCCCGCGGGTCTCCACACTCACGCGTGCGCTGCCCTCGTCCCCGAAATAACGCTTCTTCGCTTGGCGCGAACCATACCATATCGTGATGAAACATAGCACACCAAAGCCGCCGATCGCTAAGTATTTTCTAAGTGCTTCACGATCCCGCTGCAGCTCCGCCTCCTCGGTGGAGTTGTCATTGGGGTTCTCGTTGCCGGCTTGGCGGAAGCAGCATGCGCTCGTGAACATGGCGCCGGAGTATGCGGTGCGGGTGCCGTCCAGTGCGGTGGCCGAGACTGGTGGCTGGGGGGCACGCAGTAGCATCGGTGATGAGGACAGAAAGCGGCTCGTCAGGCGCAGCCCACATGCGAGTCTAAAGCTCTGCATTGCAAACGCTCACTGACCTGGAGGACAAGCGGCTGAGCCAGACCTCAGCACTACGTGTGGTTCGAGAGTGCTGTCGTCAAAATGCAGCGAGAAGGGAGGCACAGGCAAGTGAAGAGAGAGCCCACTACTGATATTAATGTACACTCATTGAAAAGGCAACAAGAAACGGAGTTCGCAGAGAGTGACATAGCGAGAAGAGGAAGGTGCTGGGTGGGAGGGGACAGTACATCGGGCTTCATTTTGAAAGATGAATCAAAACGGCGGGCCACACACACGCCCAAGATAATACATACATGCATTTATATGCACAGCTTTTGGGAGGGGGGAGGGATGCGGAGGTGTTGGGTGGGCCTCTCTCCCTCCAATGAGGGCAGCCAAAGGACAGGATAGTGCATGGAGCCCGGGCAGTACAGAGTACCACAAAAACAACGAAACCTGTAAGAATCGTATAGCGAGAGAGAGAAAAAAAAAGGTGAACAGCTACACAGTGAAACCTGAACTGAAATCAGCACAGGCCGTTGAGAGACTCGTCGCCTCGGCCTGTGTGTGTGCGTGTTGTGTGTGCAACGCTCGACCGTGCATGGTGCGCAAAGCGGCACTTATTTGTTTAGTTGCACTGTCTTTTCTTGATAGTAATGAACATTTCCGAGATCCTACCTCCCCTCCCCTCCTTCCCCCAAAGCGATACTAAGAGTACGTGGTGGCAAGTTGCGTAACCCACCGCTTTCCGTAACTTCTACATATATATATAATTGCTTCTTAAGCGAACAAAAGACGAACTGGCAATCACACCAGGACACGGTAACTCCGCTACTCTGCGTCATCATCGTAGTGAAGATCGAGCTGCTCCACTGGGCAAGCAGGAGCCACTTTTCCCCGCCTGGACCCCATGCCGCCGCTGTCACCATTGCTAAGTGAGAGCCGCGACTCCTTTGGCGCCTTGCGAGTGTGCCGCTGTATCTGTGGAGCACTCAAGTCCTGTGCGACCACCAGAGCCCCGGCCTCTGGTGCATTAGACGATGGGGTGCCAGCCGCCCCAATTGTTTTGAGTTGCCCGAAACGGGTCCGCACGAGCACGTTGGGCCGCTTGGCCACCTTCGTATCGCGCAAGTTCTCCATGTGCTGGTCGTGAAGTCGGCCCGCGTGAGCCTCCTTTACCAGCGCGGCGCGCTCCTCTGCAGAGGGCAGCTGTCGGACGTACACGCGGTAGCCGTCGCCCCCCTCCGACTCACCGCTGTCACGGGGGGACTCCTCTACAGGCACGCCCTCTCTCGACGCAGAGGCATAATTGGAGTCGCGTTGTTCGCCTTTTCGTGCATCCGCGTCGTCCTTGTCGTCGCTGTCCGAGCTCACATAGGAGCCCTGACGCCGCATGACCCGCCTCTCGCCGGGGACCCCGGTCTTGGGTGGTAGCACGCGCTTGGACGTTACTTTAATGCGGGGTTGGTGGTGGGACGTTGCGCGGTGCTCGCCCTCTGCTGCCTCAGGCGAGCGAGGCTGCGACTGACAGGGGGAGCGTACAGCGCCATCCATCGTAAACTCTGGTGTTTTGTTGTTTTGTGTGTGTACGGCGAAGCTAATGAATATCTCAGTCACCAAAAGAAAGGTAAAGGAGACCGAACAGAATGTGTGGAACAACGTGCGCACGTGACTCTGAGCGCACACTTGCAACTACATCGACGCGAAGTGGAGAGGGGAGAGGGCAGGGAGATTGGGGGGGGGGGACGCACATACAGAGTGAGCACAGCTATTGAAATGGTAACCAAAACAGCAGAAGAAGCAGTAGAGTGGGGGGCGTCAGACACTATCCACATATATATATTTACCAGTCACAGCCGATAGCGTACGCGGGTCGGGGCTCATAGAATTTAACTTCTGCACTCATGTCAATCCATCCTCATTGCACGCACACAGACCATACCTCTCTCTCCTGCTCGGAGAGGTGGGGAAGATAACATGGAGTATGTAAGCGGAGTGATGCACACATTTCGTGCGCGAGCGCGTCGATACGCTGTTCGTGATTGCGAGACAGCAACAGAGACAACCATAGTCAGTGCAACCGGGCAGTGACAGACCTAAACACGGAAATAGCAACACAGACACCACACACACACGCACACGTGTCACGATGTGTGTGGTGAGTTACTTGCTCGAACGCCCCTGCTCGTCAGGGATGCGCAATTAAGACTGAGGTCCACTCTGATAGCGAGCGCTTCCCAGCAGCGCCTCAGCGTCCTTTAACATGTCGTCCGTCACTGTGGCACTCTGCAGTCGCACCCTCCGCTGCTCAGAGGTCTCATCACTGGTGAGGCGGTTGTCAGCGTTCATCATTAGCCCGCTCACCTCATCCCTCTGCGAGTAGCCGCGGGTGCCGTCGTACACAGCCGCGGGGGCCCCCGGGATGTACTCCGGTGCGAACTCGCGATCGTAATAGCCTCGGCGGTTGAGCTCGATGTTGTCCAGGATAGTGTTGGCGCGACCCGCCTGCTCGCGGCTGATCATGAATGACAGCGCACAGCCCATCAGTACCAGCAGTCCCTTCCACTCAGACCAGATAGACCCCATGACGCCGCGGTCACCGTACCGCGCCAGAATCTCCGGGTTGTCGATCCCCATCCACCACGCGCGTAGGCGTGTGAGTGGGCGGACACTCGCGCGCCTGGTCGGTATGCGGGGGTTCACTCGTAGCGGCATCACGGGGGGGGGGGGGGGGGGGGGGGGGGGGGGGGGGGGGAAGCGCACGGGGGGGGGGGGCGGGG
>JAODGE020010587.1:0-13054 GCA_027574965.2 Ecitophya simulans
CCCCAAATTTTGTTTTCCCGGCTCCTTTTTTAAATTTTAATGAAAGTATATTTTGCTGTAGTCTAGATAGTCGTAGCTCTTTCGGCCATGAGTTGCATAGACCAACTTGAAGAATTGCACGCTGCAATGCTTGACGTTCTTTCTGATCTCGAGCGAAATGGCACCGCCAGCTCCAAAGAGGTTACCTTGAAGTCGACTCTATTTCAGTGTGCTATGCACGAAATGGGCAAGTCGCTGCGGGAAAAATCAACTACAGAAGAGGACGAAAGACGAAACGCTGCAATGGAAATTATATAAAGAGGATCAACGATGCCATAGTACGCTTGTATCATGGCTTTTCACCTATAAAAGTCCACACATACACACCCACGTCTATATATGCACATGAGATTCTTATAATTCTTCGTATTGAAAGATCTATTTAGCTCTTTGACTTTTCTCAGAGTACGAGCATATCCGTTGCTTGACAGTGTAGCGACACAATTGACACGAATAACTTGATTTTTTTTTACCAACAAGAAATGCCCCCTTTTTGGCTTTGTTTTGATCTCTTGCCTTTGTGTCCTTTTATTTATATTTGGCTCTCTAGGGTGATTTTTGTGTGTTGTGTGTTGCAACTTAGGATTTGGTTGTGTTTTTTTTTCTTTTACTATTATTGAGGGGTTTCTTTTTATTATATCCTTTCCTGGATTACATTGCTTTGCACACACACACAACACATATATAGGTCATTATCAATATTTTTGCGCCAGGCCCCTGCTGTGCTTCTTACCAAAAATCAAGGTACGGTAACGTGAGACAATGTCTCGTAACCGTAGACCACCGCTTTCTCTAGCAGCGCCTGAGACGCTGCAGGTGATGGATATGGGTTTGGATTTTAGGTCATACCTCTCTCGCACTGACGAAAACGGTCTGCCCATCTTAGGCAATGTTATTTCATATGAAGCAGACCGCGTTGCTGATATATTTGAACCAACTGTTGGTCTCCTAGTAACAATTTTGCATTTATTTGCTCAGAGTTCACCAGCCACATCGGCCGTTACTTGGCTGAAAACTTACGACACGGTTCAAAAAGTTTACATCTATCAACTAGACGGAAAAGAAGAGGAGGCAAGGTATGCACAGGAAGCACGCGACTATATCGCTCGCCAGTTATCGTCTGGACTACCTAGCGACACCCGGTCCATATGCGAACGGCTACTGGTCTTGTTAGATTATCAAAGTGGCATTAGGGGCTCTCAAGCGCCTTCTCAAAGAAAGGTTCCTCGTGACCCCAAGGGCGCTTTCTGTAATCTTCACCTCGCTGACCATAAGTGCTATCAAGAATTTGTATGTAATCAACTCCACCTTCATGAGGCTGGGCCAGTTCGGCACAGAATGAATTTTTTCCACCGCCTTGCTGAGGTTCTCACTAAGGAGAACAGGCCGCGGGCGGAGGTTATGAACCGCGTGAAGGATTCAATCTTCTTTGCTAGGTACGGCAACAAAGTCACAGTGCGATGTCACGGCAATTATATTCCATTCTTCAAGACACTTTATACGGACGGGCGTCTTTCCCAGGCTTTCAGGCAGCAGCAGATTCCCTGCTCCGATTTTTCTTGCACAAACGAACACTGTAAAGGTATTCACCCACAGGATCACCGTATCCCGCCCTCCACAAAGCCTATGGATCTTCACAACCCTCAACTGATTACCCAGGAGGTGGACGAAGAGGCGGAATATATCGTCGAAACGTTGGAAACCTCTAGGAAAACTGATGCCTCAACCCAACCCTTGACACTATCTCCGATTGCTCTTTCCCCGACCACCGAATTGTGGAGAGACACTGTTCGGAACTATGTCCGTCAGTCAGGCATTCCTCAAGTTGAAGCCGACGAGTCACTGCTGCGAACTCTTCAGGATACCAAAGTGTCAGGGACTCCACTGTCCTCCTATGATCGCATGACACCGCTTCTCGAGGAAATCGATACCTACGCCCTTAACTCAAGCGTGTCATCTGCAAATAGCGATTCAAGGCACTGATTTATCGTTAAATATATAAGAAATCAATAAATCGAAGAAACAATGCTGGTCCCTTTCATATATACATATACATGTATACATGTTGCGTATAACTGACTTTTTTTTTCTGCTACGATGCACAAGAAAAAAAAACACAAAACAAAACAAAAGAGACCTTTAAAAAAATTGCTGTAGCTTCACACTTCTTGTTTGAGCCTTTTATTGTATTTTCGTTTTTGTTTCAAGGTGTTATAATTATATGCAGTACCGTGAAATTCCGGCTATAACTCTCTCATATTGCCTATTTTTTCTTTCACTGAATACAATTGTAAATATAACACTGTATATCTTTACCATTTGATATTGTTGTTGAGAGTGAGAGATTGTATAAGTCAATTTTTTTTTAAAAAGGATATAATATATCGAGACCTTTTTTTTGGTTTCCTTATTTTCGAGCTATATATATGCAAAAGGTGCTGCTTTTTTTGTGTGTGATAGCTGATTGTGGTCAAGCCTGTTATACATAGCCAACACGATCTTTTACGTTTTTATTTTTCCTACGTACTCGTAACGTATATATGCCGCTCTCGTTCCTTTTAGTGACTTGCTATTTGCAGGACGGAAAAATGATACTAATTGGAGCATTGAAGGGGAGCTCGCTATCGTCCTGTTTTATGATCATACCTACTACTTCAGTGATAGTAATGTACTACCATTCCATATATGAGGTCACTGTATGTATCGAAACCCAAAGATAGCAGCACACCATACCAGAACGATGTTCATATATGAGAGAGAGAGCATTGTAATGTTCCCTATGAAAAGGGATTTTTAAATTTACTGTCCAAAACATCCTTTTCCTATCTGTTTTTCGCCTTCCATAATTATTGATTATTTCCCATTTGCCTTTGTCTCGCCTTACTTTTGTTCTAAGTCTACAATCTCTTTCACGTCGACCTCCACCGAATATCGAAACTGGAATGAACGTACAGGGCCTTGTTCTGTTGCTGTGCATTTACGCGGTAGTTTGTAGTACTGTGGTGAGGTGTCACTTTTCAGTTCTTGGTATTCAGAACCGACATATATCGTATTACCAAAAGGCCAATGAACAAGGAATTTTCACGTGTCTAGATGGTTCATTAACAGTACCCTTTTCGAAGGTGAACGACGATTTTTGCGATTGTACTGATGGAAGTGATGAGCCCGGAACGTCTGCGTGCACTATTGCAGCCGGTGCAGGGGCTGTAAGCTTCCCAAAGGACTGGCTGTTCCGGTGTTCACATGACCGTCCTGCACAGGAGGAAATCTCACATATGTTCGTGAATGATGGGATCTGCGACTGCTGCGATGGTTCAGATGAATCTGCAGGCTTCACCACATGCTCGAATGTTTGCAATGAGGTGATGCAGGAGCGAGCCCGGAAGCAGGCGGAGGAAGAACGACAGAGACAGCAGGCATGGAAAGCGCGCGAGCAAATGATGAAAGAAGCGCAAGTAAAAAGGAAGAAAATCTCGATAGAGCTGCAAACGTTGAGAACTCAGAAAGTCACACTCACTGAAGAGATGGCTAAAATAGACAAAAAAGTGGCGGATTTAGATACCAAGGAGACTGCGGAAAGGAAACGAATCGCAGAAGAGCGAGACTCCCGGCAATCTGTTGATGATACACCTGTGCAGTCGGGCATAGAGTGTGTTCAGTGGAGACAAACTGGGAAGTGCCGAGGTGATGGTCCCCGCGAGGAGGAGTTTGATGTAGGATGTGACGAGATCATCGCTGCGGCCCGATCGGGTTTCTGTGAATGCGAAACCACTAGTATTGAGCCAACAGAATCTAATGGTGGCTTGCCTCCGAGTGGTAGTGCAGACAGCGACGTGGAGGCGATTACATACGCTTTTCATTGTAAGCATCCTGAGCTTCAATGCTCATACGTCTGCAGTCATGACGGTAAGCCTGGCGTGTACCAGCATAGACGGACTCCGGGTGAGGGGCCCTATTTTGTGCTCCCTGAGGCGGAAGAAGCTCGGTCTAAGCAAACAAATCTGAGGAGTGAGCTGGAAAATGTGAGCAAAAAAATTGATACTTATGATGGAATATTGGGCCGTGAGCTAGGTACTGAGGACTTGCTGCGAACACTGGAAGGAACCGAACTCAAAATTGACCACAAAGGCTTTACATATGTTCTTCGTCCATTCGAAAGTGTATACCAGAGCACCATTGAAGGGGATGATCGCACGTTGCTTGGCAAGTGGGGGTCGTTCGCCGAGAATACGTACTCCAAGTGGGCAAAGGACAATCACGACGTCTCCCGAATGATGTACATCGAGGGCCATATGTGCTGGAATGGCGTGGTGCGGAAAGCAGAGGTTCATGTTGTGTGTGGACCAGTAACAAAGGTTACCGAAATTGAGGAACCCACAATGTGCTATTACAAGATGGTTCTAGAAACGCCTGCCATCTGTGTCGATTATAGTTGATTTGTGAATCTGTGCGATTAGGAATTTACCCAACGGCCCATCTATAGCAGTTCATGCTAGGCAGGTTTTCTTTTATTTTCTCTCCTCCCGTGTATCAACTGATTTACTTGTTTCGTTGAGATGAGGCCATATTATCCTGTGTTAATCCACTTACACGCGAGCAACTGTCTCGCGAAGGAGCTGCATACCTGCGTGTGCTTCACATTTTTTTTTACCGGATGTCATCCTCTTTTCTTGCCTTTACTGTTCTTGTACTACGATGAATATATTTATACTTGCACGTGCTCTACATCACGCATAGTTAGCGGTGCCCCGCAAAGGATCACTTGCGAGCCCTCCCAGACTTGCTGTTTCTTTTTCCCCCAGGACCAGTATAAAAAGCACGCACATACGCAAGAGGGAAGAAAAGCCAACCATAGTTTCTTGGAGGCAACTTCAAGAGTATACACACACAAAAACAAAAAACATATTTTTTTCCTTTGCATTTCGGCTCCATTACGAGCGTAAACAAACAAAGTACATACATATAGAGAGAAACAACAACAAAAAAGCGTAAGTACATCAGAGAACGGAAGAGAGAGAGATAGCTTCATATAAAAGTCGGATAGTGTCTTTTTTTTCAACCGGCCCAATACCGTGGAGGCTGTACAGGAAAGCTGCGCACTACTATTTCTATAGTTTAATCCAAATATACACAACGTATTTACCCCTTTTTTTCAGAGGTAGTGCTGCGCTTTTTCTCTCATCATTTTTTATTGTCGCGGTTGTTTTGAGTGTACGTGAGCAGCGGCTTTCTGACAGTCGATTACATCTATCACCTCCCTCCCCCCCTCTCTTTCACTCCCCTGTTTTGAAATGTCTATATCTTCACGTCCCGTGTGTACGTCTCCCTCTTCGCGTGCCTCGATCTCCGTTGAGTGCAATGCCATAGCCTCCGACCAGGCGTCATCGGCAGTAACTGGCCGAGAGGGAATTGTGAGAGGCCTACAATTTGAGAGCCGTTCATCACTCTCATCTACCTTTGCGTCGTGTGAGCTGTCTCAAAACGTAGATCAAAATATATCTCCACTGCACTCGGTCGACAAAGGCATGGACAATCTGAAACCATACCGTGGCAGAAGTGGGGCACATGTACATGTGTGGCCGAAACGGTACGCAGCTTACCATCGCACTACCAACTCGCAAGCTCCCAGCATTGCGCAAGTGAGTATGACCGCGGCTCAGCATTATGATGCGAAGAGTCATGCTCCTCGTAGTCACTGCGTGTCAACTCCACAGCCTTACCACCAAGTCCACCCTTCTTCCCCCCACACGGCGGAGCGGAAGGCTCTGGAACCCGCTGAATCACAGGCAAAGAAGTGCTCCATCACTTGCGAAGTGGACCCGCTTGTGGAGCATCCGCACCCGCAACCCTCCAGAGAGGACCATGGGGGTGATGTTGACAAGGTCACATCACCGGGGGCCACCGCGGCAGCTGCGGAGCTGATGCTGCAGTCGCCTAAAGATACTGCCTCTGAAACCAGCAGCACGAGCAGCGTCGCACCCCACGACGCGATTGAAGGTAACAGGGAAAATGCCTCCCCAACTCTCAACCTGCTGCTCCTCCGTGGTCGTCGCGAGCCGTCGTCCTATGCCAAGTCCTCGCCTAACTACACGAACCGAGGCGAGAGTTCTACCGAGGAGGAGGTAACGTCCCCACTATGCTTTGTAAGTAGTTGGTTTCTTAACTGCTGTACTCTCCGAGAGAGCCGCCCTGCAGAGTCTTCTGTGATTCTCTCACCAGTCTCCACACCCACGTGCACCAGTTTCACCCCCTCCAAGAACCACCAGCCACCACCATCTCAGGCTCCTACGTCCTGGCAAGATCAGCCATGGTGGCAGTTGCCAGAGTTCAGTGAGGCGGACAACGCGGATACGATTAGCATTACCACCCACAACGTTTCACCCTGCCTGAACCATCACTCTGAAGAGGAGGAGGGCAATGCGGTGGGGTGTTGTAACTCCAGTACGGCGCTCTCCGCGGTCATGCCGAGCGCCAGCTCCTTTTCGAGGGCACTGCCGCCGCCGCAACCGGCTGGTGACAGCTACCGTGACCCCTTTAGTGGAATGAGCTACAGCCTGAGTTGCAGTGAGATCCTTAGCCCACAGAACAACATGCTGCCATGCGTGACCCGCATCTTGCCCTTTAACACGCTGAGCAACAGTGCTCTTATGCCAGCCACACCTTTCGACTATGTCACCAGCGAGCTCTCCAGTTGCATACTAGGCGACGCCGAGGATTCCGTCACCGCTCTCCACCCTGCTCTCTCCGCCACCACTACCACCTCCTTCATACCCAACTCCCCGCCACCCGCCATTGCCCACGCCCCATGTACACAGCCAAGGCATCAGATGGGGCGGCCTTTGCGCTACACCTCCACACTACAGGTACTGAACGACCTCATCGAAGCTGAGTCTGCATGGGATAGCCCTGACAAGGCGGCGGCGCTGCATGGCGACTACCCTTATGGGGGGCTAGACCAGTTACTCCACGAGCGATATGCCATTGTTGGCAAACTTGGGACAGGTGGATTCAGCACGGTCTGGCTGGCTCATGATACTAAGTACAGCGACCATGCGCGGCGTGGCTACAGCAATGAGGCTGGCGCGTTTGTCGCAGTGAAAGTGATCAAGTGCAGAGATGCTTCCCTGTTTAGCTCACAGTATGAGGTCAACTTGCTCCAGTACTTGGACGAGCGCTTGGGGACCGACTCCCCAGTGACGCGCCTGCTGGACTGCTTCCAGATGGATGACGTTCGTGGAGACACCTACTTGGGTTTGGTGATGCCTGTCCACGGCTCTAATATGCTGGCGGTAGCCAATCAAATGCGTGAGCGCACGACTTCGGTGCGCACAGCAGAGGAGATCGTCATGATCCAGGAAATTCTAACCTCCACTCTAGTAACCCTCCGTGACTTGAGCAAGATCAACGTGCTGCACACAGACGTCAAACCAGAAAATGTCCTCTCTGTCATTCCTGATGCCAAAGTGCGTGGCATGATGACGTCATTTTTGCAGAAGGACCGAAGGATCTCCAGCCCCGTCTGTAGCAGCGCGAAAGAGGTCACCAGTGGCGCTGCGCATTTGGTGTGCTTGGCGGACTTTGGTCTGTCGGCGGTTCTAGAGCCTCCGAATGTGTCCTCCGCTGAGACGTCCCACCCGAGGGTCAGGTCGCTCCTTGCACCGCTGGTGTGTCAGTCAACATTTCCGGTGTGCACGCCTGGAGTAATGACGAACACTGGCGGCACCATCATCCAAACGCGCGAGTACCGTGCTCCTGAGGTGTTGCTCGGTATTGACTTTACATGCAGCACTGATGTGTGGAGTGTGGGATGCATGGCGTATGAGTTGATCACTGGCGAGTACTTGATGAACCCAGCAGCGCACGCGCGCGATGAGCGGCAGCGAGACAGGGAGCACTTTGTGATGATGACCCAGCTCATTGGCCTACCGCCAAAGGAACTCACAGACCTCCGTGTTCGGAACAGTGCCTTTTACGATCAGCTGCATCTTGGCCCAAAAGCACGCAGTTCAGCCTTGCCATCCCCACCCGTCTATCTGCACCGTTTCGTAGACAAGAATGGCAGACTTTTTTCACACAATGACAGCCGCATAGGACAGCTGCGGGATCTCGAAAGCGAACTGCTGCCTTATTTTGGCGGAGCCGTGGAAGAGGCAGCCTGTGCGGCTAGTTTCATTCGCAAGTGCTTATCTTGCTACGACCCACGGAAGCGCCCGTCTGCTGCCGTGATGCTGGATCACGAGTGGCTGCTCGATGTGGGGTCTTGTGAATAACCACACACTGCCTTTCGTTTACTCTCTTCCACCCTCAGGTGCCAGCTGCGCACCTTCACTCACAAATGAGCGGCTGAGAGCATCCTGGTGTATTGTTGCTTCTTTTACGCACCTTTTCTCTGCCCAATTTTATTTAAACCTATTATGTGACTTCCCACATCTCCCCTTTTCAGACCGACAATCTTTTGCTCGTCATTTGCTATGTCGTAACGGGGTGCGTCAGATGTCTATATATATTAAAGAGCGCGTTTTTTTTCTCGTATCTTTCTTCACACATTTTCACCAATGGGTTTAATGTGTCTCTTTTAAAAACGATTTGTGTGTTTTTTAAAAATTTTTATTAACTATTATTATTATTATGTTATTGTACTTCACTTTGTTGCCCATTACCCGTTTTAGTTACAGTTTTACTTTTCTTTATAATGTGTATTTGTTGTGTTAAAGATCTCGTATCAGACCTGTAAAGAGGAGTTGTGCAGTAGCAGGTGGGGCTTTAACAAGGGATTGGTGTTTCTTGAAAAGTTGATGCTCCTCTTTTAGCTACGTTTGTGTGTGGCACAGTACTAGCACGCTCTTGAGCAGGTACACGCAACCAATCCATTTTTGAAGCCCAAGTGGGCGGGGCTGGATAGATGGAAAGGTGAGAACTCCATTTGACGTGCTGAGTGAATCTGCACACTCACCACAGACATCATAAAGAGTTCGAGGAACCGCACTGTTGTCGAATGGGGATAATAAAGTGGATTCCTTGGTGGAGCTTCTCTAGTGCACTTATAGCAGTCCTCATGGACTTCACCCTTTTGCAGTATCGCTTTTGGGCGCCGGGCGCCTTCTTTTGGCACCATGAGTAACACCTATGTGCAGCGTGTGCGCTTCAGTGATGGATATTACCAGAAGCGGCCATACACATTCAGGATAAGGACGACACAATGTCAGCCAGAAAAAATGAAGATAATCAATCCGCAATGTGCAACTTCTGCCGAGCTACTGTCAGAGATGGATGCGCACTACACTATCCGATACGCTTGCTACACCGTGCTTCTAAAAGGCAAGTGTCTCTTGCGCTATATAATAATATATACATACATTTCTTTTGCTTTATGATAGGTATTATTACACATAGTGCTGTGCGTGTGTGCTTACGATGTACAAATGCTATGGAGTGAGGAAACAGTTGTGGCAGCTGTCGGGCTCAACCGATCTGGCATGGCGGATGCCAGTAGATCCACGTCCCCCCACACCCGAGGAGTATTCATGTATAGGAGCACTGTTGATGTGTACCTGTTTGATAGCATACGAGCGCTTGGTGTGTTTTTTATTATTATTTCTACTGCTATCTTTTGTTGAAGTGTAGACTTCGCACTTTTTTTTGCCTCCATAAATTGTACGATTGTGGGACTGCAAGCTGATGGAGGCGGATTCTATTTTCCCTTTTCATCTTTCCTTTCAGTTTTCATTTGTACGTATTCCTAACTTCTGTGCTTCACTAAGCGTGTCTATATATATATATATATGTGTGTCTTTTCTGGTTACTTTCGTCAGCTGACTGCAATTATTTTTCCTATTGTCAGGAATGACAAGGCTTGTAGTCACGGAAACGTACAATTTGTGCCGCTACTGTCTTAACAAAGCAGCAACATACGATGCGCTATGTGCTTTGCAACAGAGGAGACTACGAGGCTGCGCTGCAGCCAGTATAAATAATCGCTTTCTTTCTAACCGTTGCTCGTTTTAATTAACAACAAAAGGAGCGTTATGTCGAGTTCTCTTTTTTTTGTGTGTGTGTCGAATAGGCCTACTTCTCTATGACTGGGAAACAGCATATCCGCATGTATACTGCTCTGAGATCACGTCCTCTATACCAGGCTCTATTATATTGTTATTTTTCCGACGTAGTATTTCCGATTCTACTGGAGATGTTTTATTATTATTAGTATTGCTGTTTTTATTTTTCCTTTCTTCTCTACCCCTCTACGCTGTGGTAAGGGGATGACATTGTTTTCTGGCCTGCTGCTGTACGCCATGAATAGCAAAAATATGTTTAAAGACAATAAATTAAAATCAGCGTGCGCGAGTGCGGAAATAGGAAAGTGAGAACTGCCTCTATATATATGTATCATCATCATCATCATCGACAAACTGCCTCTTGGGAACGAGCGCATGGACGGGATACAGTATCCGATGGTGACCCACATATATCAAACCGGCCAGGGTGGCTTTCATAAAAGCAGTAATACGCACACCGGCGGAACAGAGAAAAGAAGAAAGAAACACTGAAAATATGTGATCTCAGCTGCACGCTCAAAAAAGTAAACAATCTATCACTATCAGTAAATGGGAAGCGCATGGACACATATTTTATATTGCTTCTTTTGTATGTAGTTTAGATACAAGTGTGTGAAAACAACAAATGGACGGCTACGTGCGAAGCGATGGTGCACGCATCATACACGCCACTTTGACAAAAAATTCTATAGAGAAGCAGAAGAGCGAGCTGCGGTTTTGTAGCACTCCTCTCAGCAGTTTGTGGTGGCGTTTAGCCTCATGGGCTGTGTGTCTCGTGACAGTAAAAGTGAGAATTCATGTTAGTGATGTACCGAGGTAAGCAAGCTATGTCTCGCTAACCTCTCTCATGACAGCGTAGATACATCTCATCAGTAACCTAAAATACCCATGATGTTTACTTCCTGTTAGCAACCACAAACAAAAAACAAGTTTTCCTTTTTACTATTCCAATCCCTGAGTAACAGAGATGGAAACTGGTTTGCCATTGCGCGTGTACGTATTCTCTTATTATCCATTCAGCACTAATCACTTTGCTTTGCTATATCCTCTTTTTTTTTCGACCTTGTCAACAAAATGTGTTCTTACTGTATGTCTTAACACATTCCTTTTTTTCGGCATGGCGAGTATAATAGAACTCTCTAGTATTGTAGTTTGTGTCGCTCATCAGCTGCGCAACACAGATAGTAGCCGCTTAAGAGTGCCCTTGCACACATATCATCTCCCTTATCATTGTTAGCTTATTCTTATTCATTGGTCGTTTTGCGCACGACACCGTCTCACGAGCACTTGCAGAGGAACCATCGCTCTCACACATCCGTTAATATTATATTCACACACCAACAAAGCAGCTAAGAGGTAGTCAACCATGGACTTAGAGAGCGACCACCAGCGCCGCGATGCCTTCATCCCCAAGGTGCACTGTTGCGAGTGTGGTCTTCTCATCGACAGCAACCCGAGCAACATGTGTCCTAACTGCCTGCGTGGGCATGTTGACATCACCGACGTACTGCAGAAGGAGTACATCATTGTGTACTGCCCTGAGTGTGCCCGCTACCTGCAACCCCCTAAGTACTGGGGCCGCGCGGAACTGGAGAGTCGCGAACTGCTAACCATGTGCCTCAAGCGGATCAAGGGCCTCAACAGCAGCGCGGGTAGCAATAGCAACGCGAACAAGGCGAAGCTCATCGATGCCAAGTTTTTGTGGACCGAGCCTCACAGCAAACGCATCAAGCTGCGACTTACCGTGCAAAAGGAGGTGTTCAATAACATCGTCATTCAGCAATCTTGTGTGGTTGAGTATGTGGTGCTATGGCAGCAATGCCCAACATGCCAGAAGGTGGCGACTGGCCAACCTCAGTGGGACGCCTGCGTTCAGCTGCGCCAGAAGGCTGTCCACAAGAAGACGTTTCTGTACCTTGAGCAGCTCATCCTGAAGAAGCGCCTGCACGAAAACTTCACCCGCATTGAGGGGCAACCCGACGGATTGGACTTTTACTTTGGCCACAAAAGCCAGGCCCTAAACTTCCTCGAGTTCCTCAACAAAAGCGCCCCAGTGGCGCGACGGGACGCTGTGCAGCTCGTCTCCCATGACTCCAAGAACAACACGGCGGTGCAGCACTACACGTACTCCCTTGAGATATCGCCAGTGTGCAGGGAGGACCTGGTGCTGATTCCGTACAAGGACTACTACCTGCGCACACTCGGCGGCATGGGCCCACTCGTCCTGGTGCACAAGGTCTTTAGCTCCATCGTGTTCATGGACCCAAAGACCCTCCGCGCTGGCGAGATCACAGGGAGTCTCTACTGGAAGAAGCCCTTCCAGTCACTCATGTCATCGCGAGAGATGGTGGAGTTCTATGTGCTGGAGTGTCAACTGCTCCCCGTCACCAACGGTGCCTATCAGTTGGGCCTGGTGACGGTGTGCCTCTCCTCAGAGGTGGGCCAGGGCCACGAGTGGATCGTGCAGTCCCACCTCGGGGGGTTGCTCAACCCGGGTGATCTTGTCAAGGGGTACCTGCTCGAAAATCGTAACTTCAACAACGACGACATCGACGAGGGTCGCTACAAGCCAGAGCAGCTGCAGGATGTAGTGCTTCTGCGGAAGCACTTCCCCTCACAGCGCGCGCGCCGCAACAAGCGAATGTGGAAGTTGAAGAAGCTCGACATTGTGACCGCACATGGCGAGCCGGTTACTCTGGGTCGCCAGGCTGCCGGTGCACGCAAGGGTGGCGCCAAAGCGGACATGGATGAGGACGAAGCGGAGTTCGAGGATGAGGTAGAGCGCGACAAGGAGCTGCGCAAGGACATTGCCGTGTACAAGCTCATGGACAGTGAAATTGAGGAGCGGCACGTGAAGAGAACAGATGTCGAAATCGGGGACGGGGAGGATGAAGTGCCAGAGATCACCCTCGAAGAGATGCTAGACGAACTTCAAATTAATGACACTGATGCTGCGGAGG
>JAODGE020010591.1:0-14696 GCA_027574965.2 Ecitophya simulans
GCCTCCGTACTACTATGGAACTAACAAGCCAGTTCTTGCCAAGTAAAATTTTTGTGCATTGATTTGTTTTACAATGTCATCAACTTTATAAGCATATTTTAAATTAAATTATTGCGTGAGCATCATAAGGAAATTGTTTTCATACACAGTTGTTATTTTCATATTGCACATATTTATTTATAAGTATATGCTACAATTTTAATCATTGACAGCTGTTTTTCTAACTGTTTGCATTTAAATTCTACAATGATCTCTAAACGTTCACTTGCATTGTATCTGTATCTTCATTTAATTTGTATATTACTTGTCGCAAATAACAGTTACATATCTACCAAGTGGTTTCACGCTGCATTTGTTCTTATTCGGTTTACATTGGTGGAGTTGAAGTGTCGGAAAGTGAGTGGTTGTTGTGCGAAACAAATCGCGACGCGGACCGAGCCACACATAATAATAATTTATATAATACAATTCTAAACGGCTAAACGGGCGTAATTTGCCAATCAATTGCAATTAATTACGGCCGCGTTACGGCTCATTGCGCAACCGAACGTGTTTCGTCGTCGCCGCGTGCATTTTGCTTTGTTTTCCAATGAAAATCGTTCGGAAGAAAAGAGAACGCCGCGAAATCACAATTGCGTCGATAATCTAAATTATCCACATTTCAAATATATATTTTTGCGTGTGCACATCAATACCTAAATTTACACAATAAAATTATCAATAATTAATAATACAAATATAATATTATTCCTAATAAAGTATAATACAGGTAAGAATGGACGACTTTATACACAATGAAATTACCGATGAGCGGAACGAATCGTTTCGTTACTGCTGTAGTTTTCGTATTATTCCCATTTTTGTTCCCATTTTTTTGTTGATTGCCATCATTTGTAGCTTGAATTTCGTTTAACTTTAACTAAGTGCATGGTTGCCGTCGCCTCGATCTCGGAGACAAACATCGAATAATATTATCGTTAAGTTACGGAAGTTACCTTGCGTTGCGTTCATTGGTTGGATTGGTTAGATACTTTTTGGCATAGTGGCGACTTCTCGTAGCCGGCAGCGCTTAATCCAACGCGGGCGCCTTCATCTTGTTGACGGCGTTGGACAAATGCAACAGCTCGGTGTTGAGTTGGTGCACCAGAGATTCCAGTTTGTCGACGGTGTCGAGCACCTCAACGCGACCGGTGTGCGGATTGAAGCGCACCTCGAACGGTCGGGACATGGTGGATACCCAGCGACGGAACTTGTCTTTGGCGTCCTCGAAGCTCTCGGCGACATAGTACACCGGTTGGTATTCCTGATCTTGGTACGGTTGGACAGCAGTGCTCGCCGGTTCGAACGGACGATGTTCGGGCTTCTCGCTCAGAGCGTGAAGCAGTTCACCGTAAGCACTGAGGAGACCAGCGCCGTAAGCTTTGATGGCTCCGTTCTCCTTGCAGAGGCCAAACTCCACAGTGAACCAGTAGACCTTTAATAAATACAGGATATTAATAACTTATGTTTATAAGCGTCGCCATCTTGGAAAGGTAAGACAAGACTTCAGACCATTGAATGCTGCTCTGATTGCATTTATAGGCGGTATGGCATAATTCTCAAAGAGACGCAATTAACCATGATTACCGCAATGAATCACCGGTGACACGCAAATTAATTGATATCGATTAATTAATGAATTCGCATCTGATTAGTAGTGTCGCAATTTTGGTGTTTATGCAAAACGCGCTGATAATTATTCAGTTCTTGCGCGCGTTTGAGAAAACATATGGTAAGTCAACCTCACACGCAGAAGCCGCAAACGCGCGAAATGACCATGTTCGAGTTTAAACCCGCAGGCTTGGATGGCGATCGACTTCTTGTTTTTTGCCAATCGGCCGTTTCACTCGCGCGCGCGACTCGGTCGCGCGTGTCACGTGCGCTTGACCATGACACGTTAATCGCAATACATTTATTTGCCAATTGCCAGTCGGCTTCGGATATTATTACAATTTAATTATCCGCTCGTCGAGCTTAAGTCAATCGCTTAACTGAGAGTGAACGCAAATTGAATTTTGAAGAAGTAGCAAAAAATATTAAACCGATACTTGCGCGGATTAATTCGACATCGATCGAAATTGAAGATAAGATGTACTTACGGTAGACAACTTTTCGATTTCGGTGTCGGAAGCGCCAAGGGATGCCAAGCCGATTTCCTGTGAGAATTGCGCGAAGCTTGGGTCGGCGAGCAAGGGCATGTGACCCAACAACTCGTGAATGGAATCGCTGAAATTGAGAAAAATGCACGGTTAATTCAGTACAAAAAAGGGACACATTCAATTTGCCATGATTTTCCTCTTTCGCCGACCGTTTCTTTCTCTGCCGGCACATTTTTTACTCGAGAACAGTGATTGTGCAACGTCGAGTCGAATTTTGCGCGTCAAGTTACGAGCGAGAATAATCGGCTTGGAACTTCGGAAAATTTAATTGCTCTCGCGATCTACGCAATTTCCACGCGACGCGACAGTAACGAACACTTACTACGCCTCGTCTAATGGCTTTTATAATTGAATCACAAGTGTTCTTTGATCGGCATCCTCTCGTGTCGTAACCGTATCAGATTCGCCTCTGCGCGACTTTGCATACAGCGTGTTTGATAACGTAGCTACTTACGGTTCGGGAGTGTGATACGGAGAGTTGATGTGTCGCACATATTGGGTGCTCTGGAAAATGCGGAAGGCGAGCGATGCCAAAAAGTCGCGAGACGTGAGCAGGCCGGCTGCCGGGCGCAAGGTGAAGCCGGTATTGGACTGCAAAAACTTAGACATATCCTCCAACTGCGGAATGCGATCAGCCACGAAGATGCCGTCGTCTTCCAGCATGCGGAAGACGCGTCTGTATTCGGCGCACGCATGCTTCGGCATGAGATCGCGCACGGTGTTGAAGACGGCCGACCAGGTCTTATGCTCGGTCTCGGTGTAGTCAATGTGTGGAATTGGATCACCGCTGAACATAACAAACATTACGTAAGTACTGGTTTTCACCGTTCGCCCGCGTGGGAAACTCACTACTTGTAAGCGAACGCGACCTCAGCAATATGCTTGCGACGCGCTCGGTATTCCTTGTCGGCGAATCCGGGATGGTTCATATCCAGATCCGGTTCATATTTGGTCATCAGATGGTTGCAGTTGTCCAGCTCGGAAGCATGGCGCGGGAACCACGGGCTCTTGTTGGTGACGTTGTCCTCGCCAACCAAGGATACGTTGGCGAGGGACGAGGTCTGGCGCAAGCTTTTGATCAGTTGCAGAAGGTTCTGACGGGTGAGTTCGGCATGGATGAGCACGTCCAATTGCGAAGCGTCGCTCTTGGATGGGCGAGTTTCCAGGTGGTGCACGACGCCAGCGTACTTCTCAATGGACTTCAGCACGCGAGACAACGAAGACATGCCGTCGCGAAGGCGCAAGACGAGAGCGGCCTTTTGCATCACCTTGTCACCGTCGGCACCCTCGTTGATGGCGTTTTGCAGGATGACTTCCTCCTCGGTCAAACCGGTGTCTGTGAAAAATGATAAAATCATGAACGACTTGACGACAATAGGCGCGCGTGGGCGCGAAATTTATGGTGGTTTTACGAGAGGCTTAACGTGCACTTCCGACTCGCTCGTAGGCCGGCGTAGTAGAGAAAATCATGTTCTCGAAAAAAAATGGGGATGGAAATCGACGACGTTGAAAGGCTTTTTCGCGTAATCGCATTTCGCGCCGAGGAAAAGTGAGTGGCTTTTAGCGCAATTATATTCATAGCCGGATATAAAAAAATATACGGGGCGCTAAGCTCAATATTATCCTGCTTTAATGCGTTGAAAATATTTCTGCACGTTGGTGCAACACCCAGTGTGGTTGAAACTGTTGCGCAGCGCGATTGTTACGGCGCACATTTCCTTTCACTTAAAAGTGCATTTACGTACCGCCGGTTACACTGTTATACTTTGGGTCAAGTTTAAGCTCTCTTGCAGCAAAGAATGCAGCCGCTAAACAACGACTGTTGAATGTAGGCGAGCGCAAGAATAAAAAAGCGCGCGAAACATATAATCTAGAACACTTCAAGCGGCCGTAAATACTTGACATTAGCTGCTCTACGCTGCAACGCATGCTCGATTAACTCTCGGTGCAGGCAATTGAAGAAGTCGTGCTAGTCACATGACTTGCAAAATGATAACGAAAAAAAAAATACGGAAAGTTACCTTCGCCTTCTTCGGTCTGCTCGGTCTTCTGCGGTTTATCGTCGACTTCTGGTTCAAGGCTCGAGTCTAATCATGCCACACAACGACACAAAGAATATAAAAAAGAAAACAACGAATGAAATGCAAACTAATTATTGAAAGAATAATTAAAAATCTCTTAGTGTCGGAAGTTGAATGCCACCTACCGTTCGCACGAAGACGAGCCTCGTCCAAGACGGTTTGCTTGGTCTGGGTGACAACCATGGTCTCGAATCGAGCGTCGTCCACTAGCGAGCGCCTCCTGGATGGGTATCCGTTCTGAAAGGAAGACGTCTTTGATCATTGCGAAATTTGACATCGGAACTCGTGCCTCCAACAGAAGGAAGCGGAAACTCAGCGTTCAACTCGCCGTTCGACTTCGTTCGTACAGGAAATTAGGAATTGTTCTTCGTTTCAACTGGATTCATTCATACCGTTCCGCTTACCAGTTCCATTCAAGCTTAGGCTAGCTTAGGCTCGAGGCGTGATGCGATTTGCAGAAAAATTCATTGTTGTAAGTGAATGCAAACATTTAATAATTATAATTAATCGCGTTTGACACATGCGCAGAGAGAAGAATTGTTAATTGTGGCAAAAGGACAGGCGATCGCGCTAGCAGCAAGCGGCGACACAAGGTCAAGACTTATTAATATTTCGTTCCTTCGGGGCAAACTGGCATGAATTCAGTCGGCCGCGACATGCCTTCCATTTCATGCTCCTAATGACCATGATCTTATGTCATTCGACGTGGTCGTGGCGTGTTTTTTTTTTCCTGCGTCGAGCACGATTTTGCATTTAATGCCACATTTGTGAGTTAATTTCTCAATTATCCACCTGTCGCAGCACCCGCGCACGCCGCAGTCGCTTCATCGGCCATTGTTGTGGTTTACACGATTTCGAATGTAGAGGTGATTAACATTTCGAATCGCGCAGGAATGCGGCAGGTCGGAATTTTGAATATGCCGCGCGGTTTGAACGAGTTTTTTAATTAATTATTCGACAACGAGATAAGCCACGATAAGATGACGCGACGCCGACCGATTAGCAGAAAAGCCAACGTTCTAGTTTTCACTCGAGGCGTTTACGTGAATGCGAAAACAGCGCCGTACGCGAATCGAGCTCAATAACATAATTTGCCGAAGAACTTACGGATCCATGAAGGCTAACTAGAGGCGACGCAATGTGTGCAAAACGCAATTTACAAACACAAAAGATAGTTTAACATAGGGAGGTGCAAATTGATTTGTTTCCATGGCGCATTGAGTCATTGCTGTTTGAATAAATTTATAATAACTTTCAAATTGAAAAATTTCGCAGTGGAAACATTTAAAAGATTAATTGCCTCAAAAAATAATAAATAATAATGACTCAATAATGACAATAGAAATTAATCGATTAATTCAATTAAGTTTCAAAATAATCTCGAATTAATTAAGTAGTTACCTGACTTTCAATTATAAGATCAGATTGGTTTTGTATAGGAGGCATTTCACTGAACAATTTAAACAAACGATTCAACTGAGAGAATAGGTTGCTAACAGGACTGTCTCAACGAAGTGTCCGAGTCGAACTAAATCGCGACGAATTTGATTAAAATGTAAAACCATTCTCCGCCCGCTAATGTTATGCATAAACTGGCGTGGTAAGGCAAGCCATTAGCACGCATTTTATTTTGATTTGTGGAGTGCGCCGCAGGAGCTTATGTAATGGCCACCAACAGTTGTCTGGAAGTGGTTTACTGACTAATCTTAGCGAATATTGTCGCTGGCAGTCGCTGGCAGTTACCAGTACCTAATAGTTAATTTTGCAATGGTCCGACGCTTCGTCGATGACCGCTCGACCATAATTAACTGCACATTAATTAAAACTCACATTAGAAGGCCATTACTTGAAAACGAAGTGGTTTCAATTCGAAATGTGCAATTGAACCCATCGGCCTGCTCAGAAACGGCAAGGGTTAGCAGGTGCATTGTGCATTGTGGTCGTCTCAAGACACCGAGCATTTAAGTCACCCTTTCGCGTCTTTCGGCAGCTTCCTTGGCATATTGGTAAACGTGACTCACCTCAATGCTGTACGACTTCTTGATGGCAAACATCTCGCGGTTTTTCTGAGCAGCAGCAACGGCGGCCATTTTTCGTTCCTTGGCTGGTTGGGAAGGGTCGGGGTCGGGGTTGGCCTCTCGTAGGTGGTAGATGTACAACGGCGACGCGGGCTTCAGCCTGAAAGCTTTCAGTTTTCACTGCCGAGCGGCGAACGATACGGACGAAATCCTCGAAGGTGGTTCGCGATCGTCGAGCGTGCGAAGACGAAACAGTCGGCGGTTGGGCGGCGAGCGTCGTAAAACCGGGTTGCGCGTTATCGGACCACGATTGGACTCAAGCCGTCTGTCTGATAATGAACAGGTCGCGCTCGCTCCTCGTGGAGATTAAGCGTGCTGGGTTTTCTGTGATGATTTCGTTGGCGTTGGCGGTCGAATTGGGATGGTTCTCGACGCACGCTGACTGTTTACTGGTACGAGAGCGGTGAGTGTGAGTGCCGGCCGACGAGGGGCTTCGCGCTTAAGTAGTTGCGGCCCCCGCCAGCTCCCAGCGGCGGCTGCTGCGAGCGGCGTGTGACGGCCGCAAGCGCAATCGACAACAGCCACCAGGGGGAAGTGCTTTATCTCTCGCCATTCATGCGGCGAAATTCACAAAAATCGCTGCCCATATATTTTGAAAAATCCACAATAGTATGAAATATTCCTGGATTGAATTCGGACTCAAATTTCAGTGATATAAGATTCATTCATTCATTACTATCCCGGAGGCAAGTTTTATTTTCGTTTTTAAATGTAGGTTTAAACATTCTATCAAAATGTATATTCGCATTCTAATTATTTGCCTGCATTGTTTTCTAGATTAAATTTAATTTTTGCATGCATAATAACACAGTGAGTGGAGTGGTAGTCGGTGGGATCCCGGCGTTTCAAGGTCCTCGAGGATACCCGTCGGTCGAATGTGTCATCGCCACTCGCGCTCCTCGCCGCCGCGCGTTATTCTTGCGGTAAACTCGACCATTCGGTAATACCCAAACAAAAGAGTACACGCATGTCGCCATTCGTCGAATTTACCAAAAACAGCCGGGCAAAGTGCGCTGCTTCGACATTGATTCGCTCTTTCGAAACTTTCGATTATCCAAGGACGATGACAGATCAATAAACTACACCAACTCCTGACCAGTATTATTGAGCGCTGAAACGCAACTACGGATTTCACTCCGAATGTGAAATATTCATTTTTCGCACGAATGTTGTTTTCTTTTTAGTTGTAGTTTAAGTGTGCACGCTAGAACGAAATTAATTGATGCGCTATCATCGCAAATTTCGTCAAATTCTCGCACATACAAGCCCGCAAAATACAGACATGTTGCACGCAGCAACAAACATCGACAAAACGTTTTATGTTTTGCGGGAATCCCTGTAAACAGAATATTATCTGTAAAAGTTTAGCCGGGGATTACCAGGAATAATTGCGAGTGAATGCAGTTTCTATTATATTCCTACGCTGTATGAATTTATTGATTTAATTTTTACGACAATAAATTATACGTTTTAGTAAATCATTGTAATAGGCCAATTTTCTACGCAATTGTTTGACCTTATATTTTATGATTTTTAACTAAAAATTGAACCCGTCAATTTATTTGCCATTTTAACCTTTGGTCGATGTAACAATCAATGTATTGCGCATGTTTCCACTGTGCAATTAATGATAATTATCGCAATTGCAATTAAAATTAAGCTCACGATCAATGGCAGATAATTTTTTCAACGTGTGGATCATTTTTATAACACGATTTTGTGAACGGCGGAACAAAAGAGACGAAGTGATGCAACCTGACAATTAAGAGAATCAGCGAACGTATCGCGAGCGCGCGCTAAAGCTAACCTAACCTATGTTAACACGGTTCAGTTCGTCCAATCCGATACAATTATAATTAATTTGCAAATGATGCAAGAAATTAAAAAACACGTGCCGCATAAATTAAGAATTGGGGAATTTGGAAACATGACAATTTGATTGTCTTATTATTCAAACCATATCTCGAACATACTCTGAATTGGTTCATCCTTGAACTCTATACGCATCCAAACGTAAATAGTTGTGTAAACCACATAAAAAGTTGCCTGAATATAAATAAGTAGATTTAAGTCATTTGTACAACACTTGTAATTACTTTTAGAGTAGTAACTTGTCATTTAGTTTAGATACATACTATTAAATTCCATGCCAAAATTATAAAACTTGTTGTCTATGTTGTAAATAAAATATTATCAATCTGTGGTGTACTATACTTAGCGTGTTAGTATGAAGCAGTTTAACTGGGTATCATAAACCGATTAATACTCTGTCTACTGAACTTTTGAAATTTGTTATTGGGAATTCCCTCATGCGCCGTGAATCTTCTGAGAATTATAATTTGAGTTAAACTAATTATGGGAAAGTCCTTTATACGCAAAATGATGGTAATTGCCAATAAATAGTTAAAATTTTACCTTTGTTAACATATCATGAGTATTTTGAAATGCTGTATGACGCTTAAAAATGAATATTGAGTTTTGATCATGTTTAATTGGAATTAATTTAAATTATAACTGTAAGTAATTTAATCAATTTTTGCTAATATATTTATCTGTATATATGTATAGTATGTTTAGATTGAGTCTGATTTCAACAAGGAAAATGTAAAATCAAATATGTGCAGCGGTAAATAATGGGTTTATCCAATTTTATCTAAGAGGAGAATAAGAATAAAAATCAGAGTATGCATTATATGATGTAAAACCAGTTCTTCGCTTTATTGTATAATTTTTTGGGTTTTACACAAAGAATATCCATTAACACGGTAAACATTTGCATTTGTCATTGTGATTTGCAAACCAGAAGTCCTCATGGTTATTGTGGACCATCGTGGTTGTTTTAATTCTAAGAATTATAACAAAAATTCCATACAATTACACATATTTGCGTGTAAGAAGATATTATTACATTTTTCTATAGAAAATCCAAATTTAAAGCGGTTTGTTCTTGTTTGAACTACCTATATCTAGATCAGATTTTGAGAAGTATTACGTTTTATTTAATTATTCACATTTCTTGGTAAGACCAACTAAATTATTACTACTCGGAATTGTCGGAACAAAACCCAATACAATTAAACTGGTAAAATACTTCAATTTAGAATTTACGTTCTAATTTTATGTACTGCGTGTAATTGACACTGACCGCTCAATGACGCGGGAAGAAATTATTTAAACTTGTTTTTTTTTAAATGTTGCTCTGATTTGTGTGTGAATCTTCAATGATTACATTACTATACATAACAATAAATAGAATATTAAGAAATAATTGCGCAATTAAATCTCCAAATGTTTAAATCTTTAAAGACAGGCATGTCATAATGAGAGACAATTTTAAAATAAAAACAACGTTAGCAGTTCTTTTTCAGGTCATTAATTGAGCTCAACTAATATTACTTCTAAACAAAATTGCTTAGTACCATTCAAATCTACGCTCAGTTCTGCGTCGATTAAGCTAGTTTAATTTCATTTCTAATTTTTGCAATTTTTTGAAAAAGATAGAAGAGGTACCTCTTCTCACATTTGCCAAAAATCGAATGTAATGTTAAAATAGCGGAACATTATCTCAACTAATATTACCTCTAAACAAAATTGCTTAGTACCATTTAATTCTACGCTCAATTCTGCGTCGATTAAGCTAGTTTAATTTGATTTCTAATTTTTGCAATTTTTTGAAAAAGATAGAAGAGGTACCTCTTCTCACATTTGCCAAAAATCGAATGCAATGCTAAAATAGCGGGACATTATCTCACCTAATATTACTTCTAAACAAAATTGCTTAGTACCATTTAAATCTACGCTCAATTAAAAATAAACACATATTAGAAAACAAATTTTAAAAATTTTTGATAGCTAATTCAAACAAAAAATTTGTTTACTCATCAATTTGCGACAATTTCAACTTTTTGTACATTTTGGACGTCAATATAAATAAAAATAATTTATTTCTTTGGTATCTTAAAATAAATTAGTTTGTTGTTACACATATCATAATTGGCTAAATAAATCAGTAAAAAACTGCTACCGTCAGTCAAATACATTTAAATGTAAATCAAAAATCGCCAGATATGTAATAACATTAGAAATTCACAGTCTATTCAAAGTTAATGTTTTTGTAAGTGATAGCAATAATTGATTTAACAAAAAATCATTGTCATAGCAACAAATTGTAATTAAATATTGCAAATTAATGTTAATGTCACTGTGATCGTTTGGACGTAAACGCGCGGTAGTGCGAATTGAGAAAACGAAGGAGACCTTGCGACGAGGATGTCGATGTCGTGTGTTCAAGTCGTTGCTCAATTAGCGATCTCGGCAGTTACCTGGGCGTTCCGTGCTTCCGGAAGTTGATTAGTGCACAAATCGACATTGAGAGATCAGCAGATAACATCCTACACGTTAAAAAATATATAATCATAATCTCAGCACTAAGAATGCGAACCAAAGGTCGCTTAAAATTTACGCAGACCCGTACAACGTAAAACTTTCTTTACTGTTCTACAAACTCAAAAACTTTTATTTTGTAAATATTACTGACCTTCTCACTTCTTTGTTAGTTTTTGTTGCACCTGTTCAGCTCAATTCAGAAGGTCGATGTGCATTTAATGCAAATTAATTAACGCATAAGAAGCGCGCGTACGCATTTTATGCGAGTGTTTTACTTGATAGCAGCGAATCTAACCATAACTGCATCCCAATCAACTCAATCCGACTTTGACTTCGCGGGACTTTGATTAGCGCGCTTCCTACATGGATGAAACAAGCAGTCATATAATGCATTAACCATCGATGTCTATTTGACTCGTAAGTCATTTTTTATTATTACGTTCGATACTTAATGTTATCTATTTGATGAAAGATTTACGCTTTTTGGAATTGCTAACACTATTTTTTTACATTAGTTCCTCGTTCGATTAGACAAGTATTGACAGCTTCCTGATTGTTGTACTAGAATTTATTTCACCTGGACATGTTTATACAGCTTATAAATTTTGATATGGATGTATATTCTCATTAAGAAACAACCAATCATTACTCTTTCATACTTGTTCGCACTGATAATTAATTATTACGAATTAATATTACTTACTAATTCAATTATGTAACTCCAAATTTTTCATCCAAACAACAAATTTGATACTTTGTGCGGTTTTGTAAACTATTTACATTCAACGAGTTGTTGTTATTGATTTAGTTGAAATGGTTGCGCAGCAAGTAGTTAGTAATGACACTGAACTGGAAAAACCGTGTCGATCAGCGGCGTTTCGCTGGAATTCTAACTGGAATTCGCAAATTCAATGTTAGCCGAAGCGAAGAAGCAAAATTGATCGTAAAGTGAACTAAGATATCACGCAAAACTACACGCAACGCACACATTACATAAACATTATCAAGGAGAAACTTTGTCTTGTTTATCCTTTTATTAATTCAAATATTTCGCAACGAAGTCAAGCATCAAAACACCCTGAAATGCGCGCGCGCATACACACAGTGGCAGTTCGAAATTAGCGAAAATTTTGTTGAATAAAAATGTGTTCTATTTATAGCAAGGATTAGTATTCATTGACCAGTGATTATAGTTGTTCTAGAGGTTGTACATTAATGTTAATTAAATGTAATTCGCTCCATAATCAAAGAATTTATGATTGATTTTTACAATATTTGCATTCCTGCTATGGAGAACACTTGCGTGGGCTGGGTAGGCGGTATTTGTTATCAACAAGTGCGGGAGAGTGAATTTAATTAACTATCAAGTATACTAACTTATTGCATTTATAATTAATTGCAATATAGGTAAACAATTTGTTATGGGTTTATATACGTTTATTAAAAAGTACAAATACAATTTTTAGATTAATTGTTTTACGTATACAATACTGGAACAATAGTGGAACAATAGTGGAACAATATCTAAGGTTAGTGCGCTTTATTAAAACTTTGTAAAACGAGCTTTATGTATCTTGTATTGATAACATAAACTAAAAATACTGAATATTAAATAATTTCATCATATTATTATTTATGTACACAAATTAGATTTGGTTCCATAAATCACCAACTATGGTGATTTTCAAAATGTGCAATTATTGAAAAAGGGCCACTACCAGCCAGATATATATATTTATATATATACTTTAAATTAAACTATTTAAAGTATAAAACAAAGGATTTAACACAATTGTAAATTAATATTGCGTATAGTTTAATAACAATACACATGCAAAGGTAGAATTTACAATTTTTTTCTGTTTCGCAATTATGCGAAATGGTTGGCCGTGTGTATTTTTGTTTACCTTTTTTGCAATTATACAACCAAAATAACTTTGACCGACTTTTGACGCTTTCACTCGCAATGGAAGGCAATTGTTATAAATTAAAGTTGATGTTGAGTAGTTTAGCAGAAATAGTTTGGTGTCGTTAATTTTAGACAAATTAGCAAAAACAAAATTGCAATAATGCGCAAACGAACGTTTTTATTTCGCGAAGGATATGCGAATTAGTTAGAATCTAACCGTAGCAAAATCAAGTGCTATTTTAGAAAAAAACATAAATGGTAATAATTGAAAATGTAGACATTTAATTTACATTCACTGTAATAATTTCCGTAGATATTATATTGTGTACGATTGTAGTTTGTTTTGTCTTTAAATGCCACCTTAATTAATAATTAGCAAAATTAACGTATTAATTGCTACATTCATTTATGTTGGTTTATGTTGGTTTTAATTAAGGAATTACAGTTCTAAGTTCAAACTAACAATAAGTAATACTACATCTGCTACATGTAACTGCTCGTTTGCAATGGTTCCCGACCAAATAAATCTGTATTATAATATAATTGTGTAATAATGGGTGTTTTTTTTATTATTGTAATTTAATTAATGCTTGTTAAATTGAGATAAACATATTATCCTATGAGCATAGTACGTTCCAACATAATTTCTTTCAAAACTTACTGTATGCAAACGTCAGTTGTGTTGTTAANATATATGTACATAATACACGTAACAATCATTTAACATTCGCTGATTTGATTTAAATAATAATAAGTGATTCATTTATTAAAAGAATAAAAAGCAATGAAATGCATTACGCTAACCGCAAAGTCGTAGTCAAACCACAGAATATGACATTGAAGAAATCGTTAATCTATTTAATGGTATAATAAATTATTTTTACTATTGGTTTTGGTTTTTATTAAACTTTTACTTTTTGTTATATTTCAGCAAACATGTAAGCGCGGTTGCGTGATAAATAATTAAATGTTGATATAAACAAAGACGTCTTACTTCCGTATTTCATGCTTGCACTTAATCCTTTGTTTGTGCAAAGCCTCATTATGTCTAACGCAATGAGTGACAGTGTGATAGAGAAGTAATTAAGACGCGTAAAATCATAAAATTTGCATAATTTATAGAAAATGTGTATTACTGTAAGAAAGGCTTAACTATACTAGTAACAGTGAAGAAAAAGTAGTTCTTCAACGACTGTATTCTATTTTGCATTGATATCACCATTTGTGAAGTACTAACGATAGTTTAAACATTTTATTTTGCTATTCTAAATCTATCACTTAATTATTTACCTAATTAAATAATGCATAAATAAAGTACTATGTCGTTATTTGCAAGGTTGGTTATGAGCTCAAATGTTGGTATATAGGAAGTTTGTTTTATCTCTTTATTACATATATTTAGTGCGATTTTACTATTACGCAAATCAACTGTTTAATGTTGAAATTGTTATTTGCAAAACATTTTACACTTCATTCAACATGATAAACATGAGTCTGACTAATCATTACAAATTATTAAATGTTTACCGAGCTGTTAACGCACGATGTCTTAATTACGTTTAATTAGATTCCCGATGCTCGGATAGGTATCAATACATGTTTGCATCGATAACAATGATTAGCATTCCTATTATGTATTTAAATAGTTATATTGAATATTCAATAACATTAGATTATTAGTAATGATTATAATATTTTTCTAAATTTGGCATCAATTTTTGTTTAATTCATTAAGCAGTCGGCAATGAACGGATGCAAGGTTACAACGTTAAGATGTTGCAATATAGTACTTCCGGCAGATATGGATAAAATAAATCTTTTAAAACTACCATTTATACTATCAATTAAGTTTATCGTAAAACTTTAATTTATTTAATTTGTCCCCTTTTGGATAAATCGATAACCCAATCAACTTTTACTTTTAAAGCCAATACAAATAATGAGGACTATATTTACAATAAATTATGTAATTTTTATACAGAAGAGTTGTTATGTTGCTAATTATTTCTCACTAGCTTTACAGTTTTTTAAATTTAACTCAAAT
>JAODGE020010619.1:0-23473 GCA_027574965.2 Ecitophya simulans
GTATGTTGGCTATGAGCATAGACAACATACTAATATAGGCTGGTTACTCTTGCCATCTGGAGCCCGATTCACTACTTCTCGTTTGACATTTCATGGAGGATCGAACCCATAGCAGCAGATCGAACCATCAAATCCGCCAGTTCGTTGACAGCGTGATTTACCAGATTTTACTTCACTAAACTGCAACATTCGGCACTAGTGTCGTAACTTACGCGCATTTTGAATGGTTCTTATGCAATTTTATTTAACGAATACTTTAATTTTTACAACTGAAATTCGAAATTACGATTTTGAAAGCAACGAAGACGTAACTGGGGCAGAGAGTTGCAAGTTATTTCAGTTAGAATAATGTCCAAGTTTCTTACAATTACAGCTAATTGTAAGCTTAACAAGAAGACAATTGTAGTGAGAGTGTGAAGTGAGTGTATTTCTTTTCACTAAAAGGCAAGCACAAGTTGTATGTGGCAGGTGGTTCCGATGCAAATTGGTGTTTAGGATGACCGCACTTGTGTGTGTTTCATTATCAACAATAGCTGTTCACTGATAAGTCGTTGCACTGACAGGACAGTTGGACAAACATGTATTTTATAATAACAGCAGACTTACAATATTATTGATTACGCACACCAACCACCATGAAAAGACGAACACGTCTACATCAATTACGTAGGCAAGCTAGTTTATTTATGTCTAAGGTGCGTGCTCGGGGAACACTAAAGAATGGCCGCTTTTCCGCCAGATTCGCGTGGTTTCTTTAAATTTTGCAGTGTCAAAAAGGGCACCTTTTTGTTTGGAACGGCGCCGGCGTACCTATTATCACCTACTTGATTTGAAAATTGAAACTTAGTTGTGATGGTCACAACATCGTTTTCTTTAAATATATTTAAGTGAAAAAAAAAAATTAACATTGCTTCTTTATCTGGCGATCTCTTCTCCTCCCTCGCTTCTTCCCTATTAAAACACTCAAATTTCCATCTTTCCTGTTCTAATTTATTTCTCTCTATTTCAACTTCCAGTCTCTTTTTCTCTATATCGTACCGATCTTTTTCCGTTTTTAATATGTGGTTAGTCTCCACATAACTCATAAGAAGAGCAAGCACGTCCGTGTGGAAATTAGACGTGCTGGTCTGTTCCTTAATAAGGATTTTGGCCAGTTCTGTAGCCCTCATTGCTGGAGTATTGGATGATGGAAGTAGATTTGACGAAGATAGAAGTAAGTGTAGGAAAAGTGGAATTGGTTGTGGAAGAACTGAAAGTGGGTGTGGGGAAGGTGGGAGTGAGGGTATTCCAAAAATAAGGGTTGGGTTAGGTGACTGTGTTTTGGAATGAGTTCGAGAGTCATGGTGTGGGGCTGGGTGCAACAGGTCTTTGGCAATACAAAGTTTCTAATTTAACTAATTGTTATATGCATGTTTGTGCAACAGGACGTATCTGGCGTCAGCCTACAAGTTTCTTGGCCGTCGTTTCGATATCTCGCCATGACTAAATATTACAAGTTACGTTTACACATAGTTACTTATATATTTACTACGCACGTAAATGCCCGACCGATGACGTTTGCGAACTTTTTCTTAAAACTTCTTTTAACATTACCAAACCAAGTTTCCCACGCGAATCTTACAGAAGAACGGCAATTCTTCTGTTTTTCTCAAACACGTTCTCTAGTTGAAGCGTCGCGCTAAACATCGCTAAGTGAATCTGTTCTATTTTTGCAGAACGTATTTTTATGGATGAGAAAAACAATCTGCTGTGCACACTATCGCACGTGGCCAATGCTGTGTGTGCCACTACAGAGTACTGTCGCCAGGTTGACAATGACTGAAAGGTTGTTCAGCAGACTACTTTCTACAAAAAACCCAAGACTCACGAATCTGCGCCAGTCCACGACACCGACTCAATCGCGGAAGTGCGTGTGAGCTATGTGGTGTTGTAGAGCAACTCCACGTTGCAAGTCAGTTGCACCTTGCAGCACCGGCATCGGAATGGCCGCCATTGCATCCTCGTGCACGTTGCCCACTGGTTGAGGTCCTAGCGAGAAATTATAAGGCACGCAACAGGCACCGACGATTATTGCAGCACCATCAGGTGCGTAATGCAACGTGCGTTCTCTAGAAAGGCACCTCCATCTGCTCTTCAATACACCGAAGCATCGCTCAATTGTGTTTCTAGCGCGGATGCGAGCGTGATTGAATGGACTTTCTGGCGTTCTCCGAGCTGCATTCCTTATTGGCGTCAACAACCAAGGTCGTAATAGATAGCCTAAAATACAAATAGATAATATTCATATTGTGCAAACATTAATCAAATCAAACATTAATCAAATTACCTGAATCTCCAAGAAGAAAGAAAGTTTCCCAGTGTTCCTAGAACATGCTTTCCACGTGACACAAAAGGGCCCATTGGTTCTAAACATAACTGTCAGGGTTACTTCCAGGCCAACATAAGCAGACATCCATTATATGCAAACTCTCATCACAGATAATTTGGATATTCAGTGAGTGTGTACCTTTGTGGTTCACATATAGGTGTTCATCCTTTTGGGATGCATTAATGGATATATGGGTGACATCAAAGAAACCCACTACCCCTGGAATGCCAAATATAAATATTCTGTAAATGAAATAAGTTTTTATAATAACTAAATTCATGCTTACCTTGTTGTATTGCTTTAAAAGCAAGCACATTATCAGGAAAGACAATGTTATCATCTTTAACATCCATAAGTGCCTGAGCAACCTGATATGCAACAAGAGGTGGTTGCCCAGGAGAATCTGCCCAAAAAAATGAACCATAACTGTGATATTATATATAAGTAGAACTAAATAGTTTCACCTTTATTTCCATTTTCAAGTCTGTGTTTCTTTTGCACTCAACCAAATAAGGACAACAAATAACTGAAGTACCTGCTTCTTTCTCAGCCTGTAAAACTGGCAAAATTAGGCATCAATCAAAGTGAATGGATCAACTTGAACTTATGAATGAGTAGGGAAATGAGGCACATGCTTGGTTGGCTCCTCTACATCAGCCACAGGCTCAACATCAAGGATGACAAGCTCCTCTTCATGGGCAACTGTCTCCTTATCAAAGACAACAGGTTCCTTTTTGTGGGCGATTGGTGCCGCGTGCCGACGATGATCGGCAGGTCCAGCAATTCCAGAAGGCCCCGGAATGACCATTGGCTCCACCCGCTCTTCGCGTTTTTCAGGCTCCCACACACCGTCTTCAATATCGTCATCATCGGCATCGTCAAAGACGCAATCCAAAATTGCAAAATTGCGAATACGGATGTTCGGATCGTTGAAGAAACTCTCTTCCGCCATTGCAATACGCTAAAGTTGCGAATTGATTACGTTAACCGCGTTAACCGAAAAACATACGCGTTTTTTTGAGGTTGGAGAGTTAAGAACAATTCAAAATGCGCGTACACTAGTGCCGCATGTTGCAGTTTAGTAAAGTAAAATCTGGTAATACGCTGTCAACTAACAGGTGGATTTGGTGATTTTCCACAGGCAAAATCCCCCAGGATTCCACCAAATCGGCTAGTCCGATCCGATCCTCCGCCATCCGCCATAAAATGTTAAACGAAAAGTCGTGAATCGGCGACCTGAGACTGATTTAGGAAGTATAGTTCCAATTGATACCACCTATGGCGCTAGTATCTATATTAGCGCAAAATTTAAATGCATGACTACTTTTATTTGCTGCCAGGTCCATTTTAGTGAAGAATAGTTTATTGTTACTAACAAGAACATCAGTCACTTACAAAGAGATACTGTTCTGAACCTAAATTTATCACTTTCCATTAAAGGTGAGTTTATTGTTTTATAGCTGTGACATGAGTTAATAAAACAGTTAAAAGAACTGTTTCAACTCCAGGATTCGGTACAGTTTACTCATAAATGTAGTCTGCAAGTGAAACTCACATCTGCTCATGTATATCCTAATCATATGCGAAAGATGAAGGTGAGATCTGCAGCTCAGGTGTTCAAGAATAGTTGGCAACTTATTGAAATGGCTTTTGCTAACTGGTATGTAGATATTAAAATTTTACTTTTTTATCACTCATAATTAGTTTATTAACTGCTTACTATTTACTGTATTGTAGACAAAGCTACCTTGACTTTTAAAGCCACCAGCATGGTAACGACTGTCTTTAATGATCTGTTTGATTCTGTCAATGGATCCACTGGCTACACTGGTTTGAAAACTTCTGAAAGACATGTGAAACTTTAATCAAGACCCCATTGATAACTATTTTTGTGGTGTTCTACGCGAAGGTAGGCAAGACTCGAATCTATATCCCAAGGCATTCATGACTTAGTGAAAAAGTTTGTTGTAACTGAATTATTGAATGATCTTTGCACTTTTAGTGCTTAAATGACAAAATTTCACTGATAATTTGCAGTTGTTTTAACACAATCTCAATAAATACTCTTGACTCTGCCAGAACTGAACTATTGAATGCACTAGTGCTCAAATGTCCAATTTTCACTAATGATTTTTAGTTGTTTTTGCTTAAGAAGAACACTTGGTTTTCTTAACTGAAACATTGTTTGAGCATTAGTATTTTTTTCATATCCGAACAATTTAATTTCATAAAAATTGTTTATTATTTACTTAAACCTAACTATTTAGCAACAACATCTAAAAATATTACCCTTAAACACTATGCTTATATTCAGTTTCATACATTTATAGAATTTTAATTTTATAAAAGGGTTATATTATTTTAATTGTACTTTACAAAATAAATATTGAACATATTGCATTTATATTTGTATATAAAGAACATTTGTAAATATGGCGGTATAGCAAAAATGCGATGAGGACGCACCCACCGGCCGGATGTATCACTAAATTGACTGCTGTGAATCGTTTTAAACTTCAACCAAAAGATGCATAGTCCTGGCACTAAAGCACGACGAGCACAACCGACCAAATCTTGCAGTGAGGTTATAATTCCAGTGGATACTAAATATAAATATATTAAAATGATATCCGCCGGGATAGTCACACGTACATTATATCGTACATACAGCAAGAATACCAATGTACAAATATCAAGAGTTCTATCTTCTAATTCACATCAATCACCACAAATTGTAACCACTAAAGATGGAAGTACAATCATCATATGGCACAAGCAACTAGATTTTCCATATGAATGTACAAAACCTCTCCCAGTACAAGCAGAACAATCTACAGAGTCTGTTCTCAAAACGCAAATGTCCTCAGAACTACTCAGCTTATATAACAAGAAGCCTATAGAATATGCTCGACAAGAACTAATGAATATTACACATACAACCAAACACAGATGGTTTCCAAGGGCAAGAGACAAGAAAGCAAAGAAAACTCCAATGGATAGACAATATCTATAATTGTATTATAAATGTAATTATCAACTGAACTTATGTTATAGTCTTCAAATATAAAAACTAAAATATAGAAACATATTGACTTTATTCTTATATAGTTTAATTGGTTAATGCAATAAGAGCATTTACAAGATTGCCATGGTATTCGCGCAGTGTTCGCTCAGCAATTATGCGTGATATTTCCATTTCTCTCACAATTAAATCAACATCTTCTTTCTTAATCGAAACTTTTAGGAGTTCCTTTTCACGTGCCTGCTTTTCTAAGGCTTCCTTATTTCGTTGGTCACCAATAGCCGAGATAGCGCCCGCAAAGTTTTGCGTGGATATTTCCTTTTCTTCAGCATAATCTGTTACTTTTTCAAGATCTGCAGCACCAGAGTCATATTTGGCTGATTTCTTTTGCGATTTTTCAGTGCTATCAACCATATCTTCGTCCATGTTGCCATTCACATTTTCCTCTTCCGCCATAGTTGTCAAATTTGATAGCAATTTAGATAATTGAAAATTACTAGGTTTGTTTAGTTAAAAATGTGCCCGAAAACGAGATAAAATTTTGTTTCTAGACTAGCCGAGCTAACCTCTAATTCCAGTTGGTGACTAGTGAACTTTAAATCAAAAGTAAAAGTATCTAGATTTAAACAGCTTGTTATTTAGTATTTAATTACAATCAGTATATTATAATACTAATTTAAAATATGTATATTTCTTTTTATTTAAATATAATTATACAGAAACATATATTATATTAAATTGATATATGCATTTTTTTACAAAAATTGTTATTTTAAATACGACAACACCATCTGGTAGTAAGGTCTACAGCTTTCTGTTTGCTGGACTAGCGGATGACAGCACGATTCCCGATTGAATTTTGGATTCAGTTCGCATATGATGTTCGCTTTGGTGAGTCGCGGGTCGGAGCATTCTATCTTGGTAGTTTGTTGATAATCGTGCAACCACTTCGCCGCATTCGCAGACTTCTTGCGTTTCTCACGACCGCAAGAAAAATGGATAATACACGCAAGTGATAACTGCTCTATCGTCACAAAAGTATACAATATGTGAATGTGGATTACGGCGCAAACGAGTATAGGATGAACTACTAGATAACACAAGGAACAAAAGGAACATATGAAATATGTTATCTAGAATTAGGTAGGTTATGAGTTCGTTTGGTACTCTCGCAATCCTCAAACGCGAAAAACGTCAAAACATAAATAAAAGAGCGGCACGGAGATTGCATGCATGCATAATGTGTAGGCTGGAGGTCTTGCATTAACAGTGGATCAGCAGTGCTGCGGCACGGAGCGAAAGGAAACATGAAAGAAACGAAGCGAAGAGGAAATCTATTAAACTCTTCCTTCTCGAATTGCTCCGGCAATATTTGACTCATTCTGGCAGGTCTCGAGGGACCGACTGCCTGGAAGCATTTATCTATTCATGTTTAATTCGTGCGTTCGCTCAACGATACATGACATTATCCACTCGTTTGCATGATTCAATTATCCGGACGGAATACTGTATGCGAGTTAGATAATCTTCTGTGCGGTGTCGGTTGCTCGTGGCAACTTTCGCCTTGTCCGAAATCATTTGCATTCGACGCATCGTTGGTTGAGAATGAACAACAGCCTGGGATCGTAATGTTTGTGATGGTTCGCAGGACAAATGTGACGCATTTCTTTGAGTGTTTCTGCGAAATTGTGCCGCCAAGCAAGGACAGGGAAGCATGGATTATACAGCAGTTTCCGGACAATTACGAGGACGAGGAGGTGCTCAAGTCTGTCCCAAAGTTCGCCTATCCGTGCACCATAGAAAAGTAAGTGTTTTGGCCATATAAATTCAAGTAAAACACGCTTAATTAAAATTCTTTTGTGCGACGTAGTTTTATTATTTGCAAAGATGTGGGAAGTTTGATGGAAGTTTTTTTGTTGGCATACACAGTCATTTATTATAGGATGGGGTAATAATTCATGAACGTTTTATTGTCCACATTTTTCATTATACCATAATAAATAGAGATGAGAAAATTTAGTGGAGCAAATTGTTGTATTATCATTTACATATTTCTCATTTTAAAACTTTTTTAATTGTTGCTGGTGAAGTAATAAGTAATGTGCGTTTTTGTCAAATATAACAACAATTTAAGAAAGCATGTTCCGCTATTGCTAACCGTCTCTTGCCATTGTTTGCCCAGTTTGTCAATGTCCCTTTGTCAAAAATCGGCTGGTCTAGATTGGAAGCAGTCGAGGAGCTTACTTTGGAGGTTCCAAAGCGGATTGTAACGGGTTGTAGGAGAAAACGAGCTATCGAATGGTTCATTGCAATTGTTCCAATTTTATTCAAATTGTAGCGAGACAGATATTTTGTTTAAATGCTCATTACTTATTATTCAACTCAACTTTTTGTTATATACACAACAAAAACAAAGTTATAAATGTTAAATTTTTTTGAAAATGGCGAACATACAGCATTTTACCAACTGTCGATACTCTAGTGGTTGGTTCAGAACATACTATAGCGACGTTCCGGTCTTTCGTCCTGTTTGATAAGAAAGGCACGTCTGTGTTATCCTCTAGGGTATCGCGGACATGCGGCTGAATAATTTGCTTCGTTATCCGGCTTATTGACGTGCGATACTGTTGCGGACGTGCTCTTATTTTCAACATCGCTCCAAGAAGTTGTTTCCGAGAGGGGAATACATTGAATCACGAGTTGTAAGCATATTGGTGCAGTAAACAAGGAATATGTGCCACGTTTTGGAGACGAAGATTCTTTGAAGTTCTAATAAATGTTTTTGTGCTTGTCAGTCAGACGGTACTTGTTTTTGGCGCGTTACATTTCAACATGTTATTAGGATAATTACGCATTATTGTAATTAAATTTAGTTTAGTGTGGAATTAGAACTTGTATTGTTTTGTGGTAATTATCAATATTAATAATTTGTTGTTTAGACATATAATGAGTTTTGTCTGGCTTTTTACATCTCAAAAGGAAGAAGTGGCATTACTGTCAAAATCGCATATTCCAAGATCTCGCACCTGAAGTAGTATAATTTAGGAGTTTAAAATTTAACCTTATCTACACATGACACGGGCTATGTAGATAATTGCTAGGTATGTAGTTACAATGACACATTATCCAATCATCCCTTTTATTAGGTACTTATCAACTTGATAATCTCCGCTAGAAGAATTATTATTTTTTGTTGCTGGGGCAATTATCGTTAAATTATGGCATTATAACTTATTAAATAGCTTTGGAGTATTTGCTTTATTTCATAATTGCATTTATTTTGAGGATAAGACGATTCGAGATTGATATTCAGAGAATGTTTTTTTTTTCGCAATTCAGTAGTGTATGAAATTTTTTTATTATTTGATAAAAGAGCATATGCTTCATGTTAGAAAAGTTAGGTTAGGTTAGGTTAGGTTAGTTATATAAATTGATTGTCCACTTTTATTTAAATAATTAATACAAATGTGTTTACAGTAGCAAATCAATTACAAAAGTAATCAATGCATGCGTTTAGTATAAAGGAGATAACAATAAATGTTGGATATTTATGAGCGAATGTTCACTGCGTTCTCCGCAGCGAATATTGCTCATGAACCGCGGAATGAATAATCATGCGATTTCTGTATAAGCGTGTTTTCCGAAAAAAAGTTTGTTCTATTATTGTACCATAACGTTAGGCTTACGATATTATCTCTTCTCTTCATCTTGGCTGCAAATTCTCTCGTTGTTAGAAGAATTTTGAGATTAAGCGAAATAGTACAAATAGCACAAAACAAGTGTTAAGGCGGTTACTAGGAAACTATATGTCAAGTGCAATAATAATAAATGTATTTAAGCAAAAGACATCACGATATATTAATAGGTAATGTAAAAACTATCATAAGGAGTATGTTCACAGGTTTGACATTTATGCCAAAGCGTTACTCCTTATTAGCAACACGTAAACATTACATAATTATTTAAACAATTAATTTACGGAGCAATAAAACAGTAAATGCGGGAATATTCTGGATTGAGTATAACTATTTTATTGGAAACAAGTGCATAACTATATACAGAATTCTTCCCTAAAAAATTTGATATATAACCTCTCGCTATCATTGATGGAATAATCGTATAGCAAGGTGAGATAGCAAGGTGAGCAAAGGAAAATATACTGAAATGTTTATTTGATTCGCCATGAATAATGAGGTTGCTGATGGGTTTCGTTGTCATCTCAAATATTTATACCAAAAATAGGTAAAATAACGAGTTCGTGTTCACTTTAATTTCATGCGATGTGAGGTTGTCACTATTCGTACATTTGTTAGTGGAACTGCAGAGACTGTACATCGCGGCACGATACAAAGCGCCAAACATACAATTACCTCTTCACACATCTATAGGCGGGCGAGTTCGATCGAGTATATATATTTATGACAATCGCTAGTAGGTGTGCGCGCACATAATAACGTATTAGCGTACCTCCTCATTCATGTGATAACTATAAATCTGCTCAATCGCATGGCCTGTATATCGACAACAGCTACGGAAGGAGGGAATCTCGAACACTCACGTGAAATTCCGGTGTAATTGTTATAGTTACGGTATTTTACATTATTTATTCCCATCGGTATTTCTATCGCGGGATAAATTCCGAGTTACGTACGGTAGAAAATTTGCGATGACAAAGTTTGCGTATCGATGCAATTAGCCACAACAGTTACAAACGCAAAGGAAATTTCGAAAATTTCAAAGGAAAAGCAAGGCAATTGAAAAATTTATGAAAAGTGTGAGACGGGCCCACTGGCGACACAGTTGTGTGCGGATGGTGCAAATAGAAAGTAACGATTGCCAAGGCCGCTAAAGCATACTAACGTAAAAATTAATAGATAGCAGGGTGAACCAAGGAAAATATACTAAATTTTTTATTTGATTCGCCAAGAATAATGAGGTTGCTGCTGAGGTTCTTGCAATGTCTTTTACTATTACAAAGCGGAAATTTGGTAATTTTCTATAGCGTAAAAAATTAATTAAATTTTTGGAACGAGCCGGTTGAACGGAAAGTTCTATCTTCCCGTGGATGGACCGGGGCGGTAGGTTGGGACGGTGGCAAACAGAAAACGGTTTGTCAACAGCGATAGATAGTTTTTGGAGCGGGTAATATAAAAATTGACGGAACGAGAATTGTTGTTATAGTGTAGGGTCTGGAAAAATAAGAAATAACATACTTTATAATACAATAAGGAGGTGGGACGAAGTTTGTCTATATACAAGTATACAATTCGTGTAGAAAAATTTAATTTTTAATCATAACCTAGAGCCGAATGCGGTTTGAGAGCCATAGTTTGAGCAGATTTGAAATACTTGATATTGATGCTGTCCCAAACTGGGCGCCTTTATAGATTTCACGTTATATAAAAGAATTTCATTTTTATTTACGTTTTACGTTTACTTAATAAAAATCAGTTTACAGTACCAAATCAATTACTTCTTCGGTATTTATGATAATTTATTCATTCGGTTATTATATCTTCTATTTTATTATCATTTGCTGCTTGAATCAAACGTCATGAACATGGACCAAGGACGAAAGGTTTGCGACTCTGCGACAGGGACCGACATAACTCACAAAATATTAAAAATATGTCAATATTATTATACCAATCGAAAGCTCCATTTTTTCAGATTACTGTTTTATTCGAAATGATCAATTATTAACTGAGTTATAAACTAACAAACAAATTATCAATTTTTCTCTTTTTTTTAGTTTGCCGAGCGAGCGATACGAGTCTTGACATTTTTTGCAGTCAGCATTGCAGACTCGCGTCGCTTGCACGGCAGAAGAATAATAATTGATCTACTGGAATAAATCAAAATCGGGAGTAATCAGGAAAAGTTTAGCTTTTGGTTGCTATAAACATATTGGCATATTTTTGAAAATATTTTTGGGGGTTTGTCCATTAGCATGGAGCACGTGCATAATTATGTCGGTCTCCGTCACAAAATCGTAAACGTTTACTTTTCGGTCCAAGTTTGCTAAGTTTGGTGCAAGTTGCCGATTGTTAGGCGATCGCCAAATATTTAATTTTGGTTTAATGTACATTATTGGAAATTGTTAGGGCCTCAAATCACCTTAATAAAATCCAATGTACAGAATTGTACCATATTGATTAGAAGATAATAACCTATAATGTCTATTATTTCGTCGTCATTGAAAGTCCAATGACTTACGCATTATTTATAAATGCACTTATTCATTGTTTACGTTAAATAGTACAGTTGCGTTGTGCAGCTGGTCTGTTCGAGCAACGCGTAATGTGTTCGGCGACTGCTTCGAGTTGAACAAAGTTGATTTCTTCTTTCTACCGGGCTATTCATGGTCAACGGTCGTTTTCATTGCCATTCGCCACTGCAAGTGCAGGGTATGTGCGGCAATTTCATCAGCGCCTACGTGCCGTACGTGCTTTTTAATTATTAACAACGCTATTACGCAGACTCGCGTCTACGTTGCTACACGCCTGCTCGCACATTGTGTGCCTGGTTATTGCCTGGAATATTAAGCAGGAAACATTAAATTGGCCAGTTGTAGAAGCGCCAAATCAAACCATACGTTTCTTTTAACCCAATTTATATTTATTTATCTTTTTATTAGGGGTATAAATGCTCTTATTCAATAAAATTTATATGCAGCATCACGGCAAAGTTTTGGTGCATATCAATTAATATTTGTAAAAAAGAAGAAACTTAATTTGGGCGAGTATGAAATTTTAATTTGAATTTAATTAATATTTGCGTCGAATAAAGTAGATTAAGTGAGTTATATGAAATGTTATTATATGGTTAACAACGTTGGCAATAATAGCGATAACGATAAAAATCATAATGCTAAAATGTGTTTATATACGGGCATCCGCCTTAAAAGGAATTGGTCCTAGACGATCAACATACACTGCAAACCAACTAAATATTACCAGTGCATATAATGAATGTGTGTGTATTCTATAAGGATTTAAACGCCGAACGTGTAATTCCGGCCTTTTCGTTAATATCTCGACTTGTTATCACTCTGCTGGCGTTTCCGATAACAAGCGATTATTGTGCATGTATTGTGCCTTTTCGTATTTGAGTGGATAATTACCCTTCAATGCTCAAACTAGAATACGAAGTGCATATCGGTCATTCCACATCAAACCGAACACTTGTTTTCGATCTCTTTAATTTGTTTCATATTTGATACACATATTTTTTAGGACCGATAAAAAGTACACTTTGGTGCTTTTTGTCTTACAAAACACCTTTTTTAAATTTTAAATATCTCCCATATTTCCAATCCGATTTGAATAAGCGCGAAATTAATTCCAGCATACTTTACAAAAAAACAAGAGCGATGTTATTTGAGCGTCAAAATTTCAGAGTGAAGAAACTTTTTACATAAACTGAAATTAAATAAAAACAACGAGACGCACATGCACACATGCACACATCAACCTTTGCGCTAGCTACGTGTTTCTGCGTTTTGATCTATGGAGACTCACAACAAAATGCATTGACTTGAGGCCCTTTGCGTTGTTATTGCGAGTTTATGGGAGCAACTTCTTCGCACTAATTTTAAATTTAGTTTATTTGTAATAGCATACAAATAACATTTTTAATAAGTAGTTAATATGCGTAAATAAATCATAATTCATAAATCATATATAAATTGTATTTTTGCCTTAATATTGATTGGTTGTTGTCTTTGTGACATTTTGAAACTGTTTAGAATTAGCCTTGTAACTCAATTATCCACGGATTCCACGCAACCGTTGACAATATATTGACAACTGCACGAGATGCATGTCCGTAACATTGACAAGTGAAAAAATAGGAAATTAGTTTTTAACTTTACCAATAAGATGAACCCGGTTTTGCCCTGAACTGCCGGTTTTGCTAACAGCAACAATTCTGTCATTTTAATTTAGTTTGTAAATATAAATTTGGAATCCACGTTTAATATATTGTGAAGATTTTATTAACTGATTGGCTGATTACTTTACATGATATATTGAATAAAATTAAAATAAATATTACATGAGTCATTGATTTATCAGTTCCAACTTATGCATACAATTATAGTGACTTGCTTTATTCCACATGGATGGTAAAGTTAATTCACTCATCGGAATAAAATATTTAATTTGAACATTTGGCTCTCATTACTTTACCCTGAGTTGACGAACCATAAATAAAGCAATCTTTGTGTGTTTCCTGTAGTTTTCGCGTGGCTTGGCTATCGCCCACAGACCATCGCGATAGCGGCGGCGTTTCTATTTCGTAGTTTCACTCCAAATTACACACGTAGATCTAGGACGTACGATAGAAATACTGAATGGAGGAGTAATAAAATATCTTGACTGTATGAAATGGGAGATATATTTATTCACTTAAAACACTCAATCCAGTTTGACTTTCATAATAAATCCTACGCAATTTGCCAAGAATGAATGAGTCAGGAAAGGAAAATGCATCGAAAGCAAAGATCGCTCAGCGATTGTGTGATTATAAATTCAAGAGTGTGAATTGCCATAATGATTATATATCATTACTTCTCAGTTACTGCGACGCAATCGTATTTTATCGGCGCGGCGGTACAGTGGATAACAATGAAATATTTCTGTCGGTGATGATGAATCGAATTGCGTATAAATTTAATGAGTAATTCAAACTACTTTTTGTTTACGTTTTCTCTTTCGCTTAAGTATTTCATTGTTCTTACCTGTGGATATCCAGAATGGAGCTTATTGATTATCGTTACAGGAAGGCTGTAAAATGTAGTTTGTTTTCCATTTGCAGCACTATCATCCAACACTACTCATTTGTACTCACGGACATCGATTCGAAATGGACATTCGGCTTTTGTCGACACGATCCCAAATCGGAGACGGCTTTAGTGGTCCTAAGTCATCTGTCATGGCAAAAGGCCATATACGAGTAAGTATAACTGACTATTAAATATTATTAAATAATGATTGAATCTTACATTGCATGGAGGCATAGAGTCAGAAATAAAACAAATCCCAAGAAGCGGTAAAAGCAGTAGGATGCTTAATTCATGAACATTGCGAAGTGTCTATTAATAATTGTTAAAATATTTTTGTTTACACACTTCGGCTTTGCTAGCATCGTAAAGTTACACGATTATTGAGGGTATTTGTGCCTCCGTCGTGCAATGAACCGACGCACGTTCCGCGCAATAACGTACTAATGGCTTTGTGCTGATAGCTCGGCGATTTCGTGGAAGAACGAGTTAAATTTGCTTTAGGACAATGGTCTTTAAATTTGAAACCTCAATTAAAATTCCTATCATTTTAAGATTATTTATTCATTTATTTCACTTTAACTTGACAAACGATTTGAAAGTGCGTCTTTATGATTGGTTCGGGGAAATGATTATGATTCATAGGTGTATTAACGAAAACGAACGGTAAATTATTACGTCCAGGCAATGCAGATTAGATAAATTCGAACCGATGTAACCTCGCAGCTCAACAAACTCAAATTCCGGTGTAATATTTTATCTCAGGTTCAGACACATTTAAAACTAATTAACTTGTTAAGTGTGGTACCTACTAAATAAAATAAAAATATAAAATAAAAATGTCTAGAATCTCTAGAAAAATGATTGGACTTTATGATGTAATTATCTTTCAAATGAAAAACTGGAATATCTATTCTGAATTTTACCCATAAGCAACAGATTATAAAATAGTGCAAAACAATAAATCTGGGACTGGATACTCAACATATCTTTAATTCAACTGATACAGTTTCTCTCTTACAATTAGAAATGAATCGGTCTTATTGTTATTATTATTATTATTATTGTTAGCATATTTATGTTCGGACTGCGTGCACGTTCTAATTGTATTTATTGTCAAATGAAAGTATCGCGTCTACTCTCGTGCACACGTGTGTAACAAATAAAATAAAACACGAGTGTTTGCCAGGCCGCACTTGCCATTTATTCCGAGCTCAATTTAAAATGCTATTCAATCCCATTCAAACCATTCAATCTTGAACTCAAACACGAACCGACTGCGAATGTGATTTCAGTCTCAATTCTTTGAATCCAATGAGTCTGAACTTTTGTAAAATAAGAACATAAAAAAGTAAAGAATCACGCATACTGTATTATTCATTGTTTTCTCTGAATACAGGTGTACTGCACTAAATAAAGCGTTAAAAACGATAAGTTGTTTACGGAAGCCGCTATAACATTATAAAGCTCGGACACACTGGGAAAGATTGTTGTTGTGGATTCTTTTTACAATTAGCGGAATAGCTTAATTTAGGAATGCGTTTTTGAATGGTGCATGAGAATAGTTTGTTTTTTTTTCAGATTCTTAAACAAAATCAGTGTTCTAATGCACAGTCAACGAGCGGACGATCTGCGTGAATTCCTCGTCGCTGTGTACTCGCACAAGCTCCCCGATCCAGGCAAGCCGCTTTCGGTACCATTTCATCGAGGAAGTAGCGTACGTGTTATGTACTTATTATACTTTATCGAAGATAAAGAACGTAATACCGTTCTTATTGTCAATCCATTACAGACTTTTACGGCGGTAGGACCAGAGCCATTTCAATTACCAAAAATACCAGAAAGCGTAAGTTCATTGTTTCATTAATTTTCATTTTAGATGTCGTTGGCTGAACTCACCGTTATTTTAACGCTGTACGCATCGACAACGTATATACCCAACACTCTACACTTTACAAGTGGGAGGTGCCTTGTTTTTGTGTTCTTGATGCATTGTGTTTTCGTTCTATCTATACTTACCTTTCTTGGCTCCCCCGCAGCTATTTATAGGCTTAATTGTCTTTGCTCACGACATTGCTTAACGTTCTCTTAAAATGTCTTATTCAGCTTCGGCCTTCTTTTGTTTAGCGCAATCTCACCGAATATTGTAATGCTCTGGATCCATATAATATGATAACCATCTTCGCGTCAATGTTGTTCGAGCGACGTATTGTTATTACCTCGCGGTTGCTGCCGCGACTAAGTGGCTGTGTGCAGAGCGCTAACGACCTGATCTACCCCATGATATGGCAACACATATTTATCCCTGTGCTGCCGATGGGACTCATCGATTATCTACATGCACCCATGCCATTTTTAATTGGTGTTCCCGAAGAAGTGTGGAAAGTATGTTGTATTTCATAAAAAAACTGGATGCAATTCCTATAAGTGTAATTTTGTTCATAGAAAGTGAGTCGATCAGAAATAGGAGAAGTAGTAATCCTTGATGCTGATAAGGACAAAATAGAAACGCCATTTGATGATATTAACAATCTCCCAACTGAGGTCGTAGGATTCCTGAAGAAAAAACTGAAACATAAACAATTATTATCTGATGACGTTATACCTAGAGCGTTCCTTCAAGCGTTGGTGAAATTGATTGGCGGATATCGTGATGCATTGATAATGCATCCCGATCAGAGGGTGAAAAAATTTGACCGTGAATGTTTCATTGAAACACGTCCACTTTCCACGCAGCCATTTTTAAGAGAAATGTTGAATTTGCAAATATTTCAACAGGTACGCAATCATGCCATGCTGTATAGAACCTCAAATTATAATTATTGTTTCAGTTTATTGAGGAAAGGTTGGAAATGGAAAACAATGGCACTGGGTACTCCGACGCATTCGAAAAGGAAGTCAGCTCGTATTCAGAAAAATCATCGTCAAAGTTAAAACAACAGTACAAAGAATTTACGTCTTCGGTTAAAAAAGAAGGGTCTGCCTTAATCAAAAGTGTAAAAGATAAGGTTAGTAGTTAAGTCTCTGATTATCTATATGATTGGGCGGAATTGCATATTGTCCATGTACTCAGTGTGTATGGCGTTTAATTTTCAGGCCAATCCGGCAGTGAAATCTGCCGTGAAAACAGTAAGTGTTTTTGGTTCTGGCGATGAACATTTGTGTATTTTAACTGTTTGTAGGTGAAAGATGGAGGAAAAGGTATGAAAGGCGCATATATAGATTTAAAAATGAAGCTGAAGGACAATCAGAGTCCGCATCAGTTGCGCAACAGTACCGATAAAATCGGCAAGCCGCGGTCTGCGCCAAATTCTCCCACGGGCAAAAGACGGTCGCTAGGATTCGGCAATCCCACCGCAGCTGCATATTTAAAAGACACATCATTAGCGTTTAAAAGTTCAGCCAGCGAAAGGTTAGTTTACCCATTGCGGTATAATGTCATGAAATAAGTGATACCACTTAATAATACTTTAATCTTTTAGGCCATACAGTCCCTTGAGTCCGATGTCGCCCGACAATGTAGATCAATCACGGAGCGTTTCGCCTCCTCTGGTTATTCCAAAGATGGATCTATTCAACGAACTGGAGGATTATCTCAAAACTAAATATGAGACTCCTCCAGTTGATCGATCTGTAAGTACACTTTATATTGGTAGTGCACTGCACTCATTTTCTATCATGCTCCATTTGATTGGTTTTTTGAATTGGACTATGATTTCAATGTTGTTGGCCGGTTAAATCTTTCGTTGGCACTAGGTGCAGGTTTGAATAACACGTGTTTTCGTAAACTAATAAGCGATTTATTTCATTCATACTTATTAGTTACAATTCGATATCGGCTTTATGTTTGGGTTAATATGTTTTCGTTGGCACTTGTGTTCTTTTCCAATTGTTTGCAGCTGAAACCGGTGCGCAGTCTCGAAAATTTTAAACATTCCACTAACCAAACACCTTCCACCAGCCCCGAACGCTGGCTACTCCCTACGCGCGCAAGCGCTCCAATTGCCACTCCCCCATCTCGCCTCTTTCATTCCCATGCGCAAAAAACGCCCGATACGCAGAATCTTCTGCAATCGCCCGACGACGCCTTCTCGCCACCGCCGGTGCCGCAACGCACACACGATATTTTCAGCGCCAACCCCTTTGTGGTGGGCGGTGGGAGGGAGAACGGCATGCCCGTCTTCCTCCTCGCCAATCAGCACACTGTCGACGTGGTGCGGTTAGCGCCGCCTACCATATCGCCATACAGAACGAAGGTAACATTTTTGTTATATTGCTTTGGTTTTGCTGCTACTTCTCTTGCATTGATCATCCGACCATTATTTTGATTAGCGATCTGATTTTTATGTGCACCATCGACGCATAAAGTAACATTTCAAACTTCACTCTTTACGTATTATAGAAGGTGGAAGACGACACGCAGGACCTGATTAGACTGGATTCATCATCTGACATCGATGAATTTGATCCACTGAAATCTAACAGCTCCACGTCTTTGTCAAACTCGTCTGTACTCGCAAACGATCCATTTGCAAATGACTGCTCCGCGCCGCTGAGCATTTTAAATCCTCTGTATGACTATGAAAACCACAGCGTTCAACAGAACGGCGTATCAACATCTTCACGCTCTACGCGCGACGTCGAAGATCAAGCATTGCTCGAATACGGGATCGACTTCGGGAGATTCGGCAACACGAAAGTCAAAACACAAAGTCAATGGGCCAAATTTGAATAGTGAAAGGTGGTGAAGGGTACCGATTTTTAATTGTTTTAAATCAAATCTTACGTATGAGCATTAAAGTATTCGCGTGGAGAAGTCATAAGTTTACCATGGTGGAATAGCGTATGCGTCGTACGTGTTTAGTCATTATTAATTTAAACTATTTATGAAGTACCATACTCAACTTTAGAGGCGACCAATTACCAAATTTTTTAGTTCAAGTCATTGTTTTTGTTTGTAATTGTTCGATCATTTTAATTCACCTGTGTATGCTATAATTGATAATTTGCTATAAGCTAATGAGGGGAGACTAAAACAACTGAAACTGATAGAAACTGGATGAAGACTTGATAAAAGAACATTATATTTTATAGTTTTAGCTGTGATAAATGGTTGAAGAAGATAACTAATGAAACCGGAAGATATTGTGCAACCAGTGATTGCAGGAACGGTGCAATAGAAATATGTACGCAACAATACAACAGGTTGCTTGTTTCAAGTTAAACAACTTGAGTGACAGTAATTATACGAAATATCAAATATTTATGCTAGTAATGAAAAAAGAAGCTAAGCAGAACAATGTCTTTCATTTGCAATCCCAAATGGCTCTTGTGTTACAGTTGCAGTTTTAAATGCATTCAATTAAATTACAAGCATTATAGTTATGGAAAATTTAGCTAAAATCTTCGCGAGTGTCCAAGACACTCAATTCATTAACTTGAGTGCATCCATAGCAATTTCCAATCGCTGAATTTCGTTCGTGGTTTGTGCAATTTTCTCACTGTTGGTGGCCTGTACCTCAGCTGGCACCTTGGTTGTGTAGTCCGCTGCAGCCATGGCTTGATCAAGTTTATTCTTTGTTTCATTGAGGAATGTAAGCTTCTTCTCCATCTTAGCAATCTCTTTCACTGGGTCAATCAAGCCCTTTAGCAGCAAATTAACTTCGCACTTATCCGATACGGTAATGATAGTACATCCGTTAGGCGGTTCGCGATTGATATCAATTTTAGAGCAGTATGCCAATGTTTCCAGGGCCCAAGTAAGCTTTTTGACTACTTCTTCAGTTTTGCCATCACCACACTTGATATAAGCTTCAGTCTTGATCTTATTTGGTATGTTGTACACACTCCTGGCAGACCGAATCGCCTTTGCAACCTTTTGCATAAGCTCAACATCAGATTCGATATCGTCGTTTTTCAAATGATCCAAGGCCTCCGGATACGCAGAGATACAAATGCTAGGTACGTCTTCAACGTTAGATTTTGGGAGACGTTGGTAAAGTTCTTCAGTGATGAAAGGCATGAATGGACTAAGCAACTTCAAACCAGTCTCAAGGGTTCTGTGCAGAGTAACTTGAGCAGCATAAATGGCATCAGCATTTTCACTGGCAAAGACTGGCTTAAGATATTCGAGATAAACATCACAAAGATCATACAACCACAAATTGTAAATAGCAGTAGTCACCAGCGGGAAATCGTAAGTTTCAAAACCTTTGTTTGCATCAGTAGTAGCAGAGGCGAGTCGGCTTAGCATCCACCGATCCATCATGCTTTCTTTTGCAGTTAGTTGGTAATCTTTAGCAGCTTGGAAACCTTTGTTAAAGTAAGTCAGGGCGAACCTAGTGGCATTCCACAGTTTATTACAGAAGAACCGGTAACCCTGCACACGTAATATGTCGAGATTTATGTCTCTTCCGGTGCACATTGCGCACAGCGCAAAACGCAATGCGTCCGTTCCACATTCAGGAATTCCTTCGGGATAATCCTGCTTTTGGCCATTCTTAGCCTTATCAATTTCTTTAGGATCAAGATTGCTATCTAGCAGTTGTTTATGAAGATCCTCTAATGCAATTCCGCATATTACATCCATGGGATCAATAACGTTACCGAGCGATTTACTCATTTTACGACCATGAGCATCTCGAATAATCGGATGAAGGAAAACTTCTTTGAACGGCAATTTGCCCAGGAGTTTCTGTCCGAAGAACACCATACGTGCGACCCAGAAGAACAAGATATCATTTCCGGTTTCCAATAACGATGACGGATAGAAAACTTGCATTTCATCAGTGTTATCTGGCCATCCAAAGATAGAGAAGGGGAACAGTCCCGATGAGAACCAAGTATCCAAAACGTCCTCGTCCTGCGAGAGTGTTAGATCTTCAGTGTTGAACTTCCTCTTTGCTTTATCTAAAGCTTCTTCATAAGTTCTACCACTGACCCAACATTGGCTTTCATCTTCACTAGCTGGTTTGCCATTGATGTTCACAAAGTAAGCTGGAATGCGATGTCCCCACCATAATTGTCTGGAAATGCACCAATCCCTGATTCCCTCCATCCAATGGTACCATGTCTTCATGTGAATGTCGGGGATAATTTTCAATTCGCCAGATTTCACAACTTCCACTGCCTTGGCAGCCATATCATCACACTTTAGGTACCACTGTGGTTTCAGCATAGGTTCCACAACATCCTTGCTACGACTGCAGATTGGTACAACCATGGGATTATTCTTTGTCTCTACATACAAGCCCTTCTCTTTAAGGGCAGCAAGGACGGCCTTTCTTGCATGGAAGCGCTTCATGCCCTAGGAAAACGGTACAAATGAATTATATAGAACCACAATTCAATTTAGACTTACAGTGAATTGTCCATAATCTCCGATAACGCAGCCGTTATCATCCAAAATAGTAATGAACGGCAACTGTTGGCGAAGGCCCACTTCATAATCATTCGGGTCGTGAGCCGGTGTAATTTTCACTGCGCCTGTACCAAACTCCCTCTCAACGAAATCATCGGCAAGGATTGGAATTTTCCTGTTGCAGAAAGGATGCTGCACGAACTTCCCATGAAGGTGCTTGTAGCGATCGTCCTGTGGATGAACAGCCACAGCAACATCTCCCAACATTGTTTCGATACGAGTCGTGGCAACGATAATCCTCTCGTCGGAATCAATCACTGGGTAAGCGAAGCAGACCAATACGCCGAACTCCACTTTATCATCATACCCAGGGATAGACAAGAAAGTTCTTCCAGGAATATCAATTTTATCCACTTCGATATCAGATATAGCGGATTTCAATGTGCACGACCAATTTACTAGGCGATTAAAACGATAAATGCTGCCGTCCTCGTGCAAACGGACAAAGGCTTCGGTAACAGCTTTGCAAAGCTTCGGATCCATGGTAAAAGCAGCACGGCTCCAATCATAAGATGAACCTAAACTTCTTAACTGATGATAAATCCTATCACCCTTCCTGTAATTTGTAAAATAAAGATGTGAGTAATAATTTACGGACCGGCGCTCCTGAGTTTTCCATCGGTTTGAATGAGCATGTACAGGTTCATTTAAACTGTAAAACTCAAGACCACTCCAAAGCCTAGCTAGATTCCTCTCTAGATTAATGTGTATTCCTTACTCATTTTTCCATTTCCAAATTCGGTTGATAAATTCTTCTCTTCCGATGTCGTGCCGCGTTTTCCCCTCCTCCCTCCATATTTTTTTTTCCACTACTACTTGAGTGGCAATGCCAGCATGATCGCAGCCAGGATTCCATAGCGTAGTCCTTCCCTTCATTCTATGCCATCTTGTAATTGAATCTTGGATGGCATTTGTAAGAGCATGACCCAAGTGAAGTAACCCAGTAACATTGGGAGGTGGGATAATCATGGTGAAATAACCTTTGAGATTCTTCTCTAAAATTGACTTTCTCTATTTGGTTTGGAAATAAATAACCATTAATAAAAAACATAGCTAGATCAAATAGTACACATGGCACTTACTCCATATTCTGGTTTAAAGAATCCCTGTTTTTCCCACCATGGGTACCACACAGCCTCAACATATTTGGGGCTGTATGCATCAGGCATTACATTATCAACAACTTTCTTTTCTCCAGCAGGTGTGTCAATTGTATAGGCAGCTGATTCCTTCACCTCTTTCTTCTTCTCCTTTTTCTAATACACAATAAGAAGGCGAATTATAATTTGTTCCCGGATATAGTAACGGTATACTGCAATATGGTGATCAACTTACCTCAGTAGGTTCTTTAGCAGGGGCAGCACCTTTCTTGTCTTGCTTCTGCTTGAATTTTTCTAACTTTGCCTGCTTGGCAGCTTCTTTCGCCAGTTGTTTTGCTGATTTTTGTGGCGGCTGATCACAGGCATCATTGGGATTTATTTCATCAGCCATTATATTGAGATAAGGAAATCGCAACACGTATGGCACGATACGGTAGACAAGCTAGTCGAGTGGCATTGGCTACGTAAATGTGACTTTTTAAAGGTTACGTCTGTGTCAGGACTATGCATCTTTTGGTTAAAGTTTAAAACGCTTCACAGCTGTCAATTTATTGATGCATCCGGCCGGTGGGTGCGTCCTCATCGCGTTCTCGCTATACCGCCATATTTAAAAATGTTCTTTATATTTGAATTTACAAATAAAAATGCAATATGTTTATATAAATATTTATGTCAGGAGTGTAGTAGCCCAACTCGTACGGTCGCTGCGTACGACGCAAGGGGTCCTGGGTTCGATTCCCAGTGTCTTGAAAATCACTACTCGCTCCGGCAGTCATACTAA
>JAODGE020010625.1:0-10151 GCA_027574965.2 Ecitophya simulans
CCGCTCTGTATATTTTAGAGATCGGAGAGGCGGCAATAGTTTCTTTGATTTTAACTGCTTGTTTTACATCGCTTTAAGTGAGGCGGCTTCCAAAATTATGCGAAATGCCCCTGAACCGTCGTAAATCCTGCGTGTTTAACGTTACGCTGTTGTTCAAGCCGCGCGCACGGTTAATCAATCTAAGGATCTAAATTTTGAATTACTTTTCAATTACGATTCGGCGCATATTTTTGTCCGCCGCCTCCGGAACGAGACCCGAAACATGTTATTGCGCGCGCTGCCCCGTCGCATCGTTGCTCGATTTTCATATTTCGTCGGGTCGGCGGCGGCGCTCCGGGGGATGTTCAACGTGCGCACACTTTAAATTGCAAAAAATTCGCCGCCACCGCCCGCTACCTCGTTTGCAAGTCATCGGCGTCGTTATTTACCTTTATTTTCGACGTCATTCTTTGCACCTGCGAGCGAAACACGTTCCACCGCGCCTCTAACGTTCGTCTGCTCGTGCGTAATTGTTGCAGACGTCGGCTGGTGGCCGAAACTGTCGCAAATGATCGTGCTGCACATGCGGGAAAGCGGCGTCGTGCCCAAACACTACGCGATGCTGTCGGAAAACTCCACCGTCGAGCATATCGAGCACAAGTTGGACCCGGTGAGGAGAATGCACGTACGCGGTAAGTGCGATTTGCTTCTTTTTTGTCTACGCGCAATCGCTCAATGCCGGGCAGCTGTAATTCACTCTTCGCGAGAGAGATAATTCGATTACAAAATGGAATGCCATTCGGTTTTTAGTGAAAAACTTGCGAGCAATTCCGGCACCGCGCAACTTGCGATTCCCTCGGGAATTATCGTCCGAGTGATTTATTCAGACGTCCCGAACGCCGGCCTGTCGCAAACGGCGAAACGTAGCTTAATATTTTCGTTTCGCTGGTAATTTCGCATAAAATCGATTCGCAGGATGGCCGTCGGAGGCGGGTCAGCGATGCGCAGCACGGTTCGACGTCACGAAACGTGACTGATCTATTTTTCAATTTTCCAGTAATAATCAGCTGCGCACCCGGCAACGCGTTCGGCCGATCGATATTGGACGCAATAGACAATATGCAGCTGAGCAAAGAGTTCAGTACGCTGACGGTGCTGACGGACATATCGGCGCTGCCATCCTGGTCGCTCTATTTGAGCTCGGAGCGGCCGGAAGTCGACGACCGATCGGCGCGCAGACACGCGCAGCTGCTGCGGGCGGACTTTCTGGCGCGCCTGAGCAACGCGACCAAGAAGCACGTCCTCCTGCTGTCGGATAAGGAGCCGCGCGACACGGTCGAGGACGCCGTCAACAAGCAGCTGGCCAAACTGGGCGCGCGCGACGTCGTCGCCGACAGCTGCTTCGGCCTGCTGGACCTGAAGGATGACTACTGCACCATGCGGCGCCTGCTCAAGGTGTGCGGCGCCGCCGGCGAGATCTACGAGTTCGAGGACAACCTGCAGGAATGGCACCTGAAGCATCAGCAGAAGGAGGAGTGCGACCTGTGCGACGCCTCCGACCTGACCGCGCTGCTCGGCTACGTCGCCATCCTCGCGATGTCGGTCTTGTCGATCGTCGCGTTCCTCGCCGTCGTCGCGTGGGCGCGCTACCATATCCTCCGGAAGCATATCACGAAAGGGCCCTACAAGGTGCTCCTCACGGCGACGGACTTCGTCTTCCCGCAGCTGCCCGACGCCCGCCGGGTGAGTCCTCTCTGCGCACAACGAAGCAATGTTGGCAGAAACAACACGAGTTCATTGTTTTCGGGCGAAATTACAAAACGCCCGAAATCATTGATTTTCGCTCGCGGCCGTCGCACGCAATTAACCCAACGAATAAACTCGTCGCGGCCATCAGACGAGTTCAACGTCCACCTTTGTTTTGTTCGCAACAAGTGGAAATATTAATATTCCGCTCTCGTCGGCGTCCTTCGAACCGGATGGCATTGCGGAGGCGCGGATAAACGTGCGCAGATGATTCCTGACGTCCGGGGGTTCGCTTTTGTCGGCGGTGCAGTTATTAATCGATTTTCGGGATCAGTGTCAAGGTCGCCAAGGATGCCAACGCCGATGCGTTCATGTGTTAATTGCACTTCAATCCTCTTCCGAATGATCTTCGAAAGTAGTGTGCCATCCCCGCACGTCAGTTGTGATGTGCTATCACGATCGATTTTCGAAACGAACGTCAAGGCCGCGCGACCACGTGCCGCATGCACGCGACACAATTCCTGATTTATTAATGCGCCCTTCCTGTTTGAGTGCGCCGCGCGCGCGGATGATTTGTGGCGTTGTTTTGCCGTGCCGGCAAAGTTTGCAGTCGTTGCAGGTGGACGAGGGCATCGAGGCGATGCTGTGCTGTTGGCTGCAGCAACTGCAAGAGTTCGGCGGGCCCGAAGTGGAAAAACCCGACCTGCTGCAGGGCTCGAACGGCGGCGGCGGCGGCGGTGGCGGCGGTAACGGCAGGACGCCGTTGCGCGGCGGCTCCAGTCCGAGTTTGGCCAAACAGCTGCTGATCGATCCGAGGGTTCGCTACAACGTACGAAAGTCTCCTCTCCTCGAAACGCTTTCCGGTCGTAATCACCTCCGACTTTACAGGGCGATCTCGTGCAGATGAAGCCCATCCAGCTGGAGTCCAGTGTCGAGCTGAAGGCGAAGACCGTCGAGGCGCTCGTCCTGCTGCACGGCCTGCGCCACGAAAACCTCAATCCGCTCATCGGCTGTCTCGCCGAAGCGCCGCGCGTCTATCTCGTCTCGGAGCACTGCGCGCGCGGCTCGCTGCAGGACGTGCTGCAGCAGGACGACATCAAGCTGGACTGGTCCTTCCGGCTGAGTCTGCTGACGGATCTGGTTCGCGTGCGTACCTCGTCCGAATCGCGCCCGCGCCATTCTGAACGTTGGCGCGTTGCTGTGCGCAGGGCATGAAGTACCTGCACTCGACGCCGATCAAGGTGCATGGCCGGCTGACGTCCCGCAATTGCGTCATCGACGCGCGCTGGGTGCTCAAGATCGCCGACTACGGTCTTCCGGCCTTCCACGACGCGCAGGGCATCAGCGCCGCGCAGAAGTCCGCGAAAGGTTGGTCGCAAATGCGTCGATTCCCAAACAAGTTCGCTTCGCCGCGCGGAATGGACGGCAACTTGCGCGCAACTATTTCCATTCCGAGCGGGCGTAATTCGATTTTAACTAATTTTAGTGCACTCTCTTAGCAACTGGAAGTTACACAATTAATGCGCCCTATTAATGGCCTCTTGCGTGCTTTCAAGGCGAGACTTTTAGCAAATCTGCTGACTGGTTGGACGATTTTATTGCGATTTTAGCGACGTCGTATAACGCGCCGAAAGTTTGCGTCGCGCCGGCCGGGCCTGAGTCGCTGATTACTTTGCAGAACTTTTATGGACCGCGCCGGAATTGCTAAGACACGCCGGCCTGCAAAAAGCGGGCACGCCGTCTGGCGACGTCTACTCGTTCGGCATCATAATGCAGGAGGTGGTCGTTCGCGGCGAGCCGTTCTGCATGCTCGCGCTGACGCCCGAAGGTAATCGACGCGGATCTCGCACGCGATGCGATCTTGCCGGGGGCGCTTTCTGTGCAGAAATAATCGCGAAGGTGAAGAAACCGCCGCCGCTGATCCGACCCTCGGTGAGCAAGGGCGCCGCGCCGCCGGAGGCCATCAACATCATGCGCCAGTGTTGGGCCGAGCAGGCCGAGATGCGGCCCGACTTCAACGCCGTGCACGATCAGTTCAAGAAGCTGAACCACGGCCGCAAGGTGAACATCGTCGACACGATGTTCCAAATGCTGGAGAAGTACTCGAACAATCTGGAGGAGCTCATCCGCGAGCGCACCGAGCAGCTGGACGTCGAGAAACGCAAGACCGAACAGCTGCTCAATCGAATGTTGCCGAGGTGAGCGGGAATGTCGTCGGCGGACGGGGGTGCAAAGTGTTGCGTTCGCAGCTCGGTGGCGGAGAAGCTCAAGCTGGGCATGCACGTCGATCCGGAGGAGTTCGCCGAGGTGACGATCTACTTCAGCGACATCGTCGGCTTCACGACGATCTCGGCGCACTCGACGCCGTTCCAGGTCGTCGACCTGCTCAACGACCTCTACACGTGCTTCGACGCGACGATCAACGCGTACAACGTCTACAAGGTGGAGACGATCGGCGACGCGTACATGGTGGTCGGCGGGCTGCCCGTACCGACGGGCGACCACGCCGAGCAGATAGCCACGATGGCGCTGGACCTCCTCCATCAGAGCGGACGGTTTCGCATCCGCCATCTGCCGAAGACGCCGCTGCGCCTGCGCATCGGACTGCACACGGGGCCGTGCTGCGCCGGCGTCGTCGGGCTGACGATGCCGCGCTACTGCCTCTTCGGCGACACGGTGAACACGGCCTCGCGCATGGAGAGCACCGGATCGCCGTGGCGCGTTCATCTGTCCGCGGCGACGCGCGCCAGACTGGAGGCGGCCGGCGGCTACAAGCTCCAATATCGCGGCGCCACCGAGGTCAAAGGCAAAGGCGCCATGGACACGTACTGGCTGCTCGGCAAGGCCGGCTTCGACAAACCGCTGCCGACGCCTCCCTCGCTCGACGCCAGCCACGGGTGAGCACGAGAATTTACTGCCCTGATCAACGGCTTCACGCCCGTTCACCTGTTTCTTGTGTGCATGCAGTCTGGACGAAAGCGACTTAGTCAGCCACGACATCAAAACGACGTCGGAGGGATCAATGGATAGCGATACCGGATTGCACATGACGGCTTTCGACGACTCCAACAGGTTTGTGGCATGTTCGCGATAACGAAATGCTTCCACACAAACTTACGAACACCTGACGCAGAGCGATGCAATTGTAAGCGAGTGGTAGTGATGAATCGTGTCGTAATTTGCGGCCACTTTCAGAACCCCATCGATGCCCGACCCGTCCTTCATCAAAACCATGGAATGCTCGAAGTTCTCGTCGCTCATGCGCAGTCAAGACCAATCCCTGGCCAGCGACCACCCTCAGCCGTCGCACCACCACATCGTGAAGAGCACGTCCAGCGACAACCCCGGCATGTCGATGGGCACGCCCGTCTCGGCGTCGGAGGTCGCCGCCGCCCTGCTCGGAGCGTCGACGAGCTCGCTGAGCGGCTACCGACAACGGCCGCGACGCATCGAGGAGGAGGACCTGAGCACCCCCTACAACCACTACAAATGCCTCAGTCCCAAGGACCGGCTCGGCAAGTTGCGTCGGCAGTTCAGTCTGGATCGCGCCACGGACGAAGCGCAGGATCGTTGCGTAAGCGATTCGCGCCTCGCACCCGATGCCTATTGATCGTGTCGATTTTTGCAGTCGCCGAAGAGATTGTGCAAGCAGAATTCGGCCGGCGCGGCGGATTTGGAGAAGATCGAAGAGGTCGCGCTGACGTCGGCCGGTCTCCTGGCGAGCGACTTATCGCCAGGTGCACTTCATTGCACCCTCTCGATATCGGCGAGCTCTCTTCTGCACTAAGCGCTGTTTCGTTGATTGAACATCTTTGTGATAATACAATACGAGCATCGTGGTATGTCGGACTGACCACGTTGATTAGAATAAGTCTAAAGTCTAAAACTATACCTAAGAATTATGAAGATAGAACAATGTTAGACAATCAAGAACGACGGAAATATTACTCAAGTAAGACAACGTCGAACGTGTCACAATTGTAAGCAAGCGTGCGTATTTCAATGGATGTGATATGGTTTATCTTACCGATAAGTTCAAGAGATTTAAATGGCTACGAACGTGCTGTTTAACAGGGTAATAGCTCTTATTGTTAGGGGACACGAATAACATTCAAAGGACGTCGAATGAACGACAGAATGGCGTTGAAAGAGAGTTGAAGAAAGGAGGAAATCATTGTTACAATAACTTTAATACCTACAATTAAATTGATCTATTACTATAATTACACTGTAAGAGAAACGCATTGACTACCTAAAAGTCAGGCGATTAGCGTAATAGATACTTGTTAGAATCAGACAGATGATATATCGATGATATTTATTAGGTAGGTACGTTGCTATTACGACCTTGATGATATTCAAAAAAAATTAGCATGCGATTCTAAATTTTGTTATTGGTGTGCCACATACTCGTATGTTACGAATTGATTGATTCGAGTTCAAATGATGATGTAAAATTGGAATAAATGACTTTATAAACGCACATACGTCATATTTCACGAATTACGTGTTTCCTACAGAAGTTATTTATTGTATACGTATTACTGTTATTCATATAGGTTTATCTGATAATAATTTATTGGTTAAGATAACAGCATATTGTTTGGGTTTAGTATTTATTTTTTGTACTTTCTGAATAAAACTGGTCGTTTTTTTATTTGTTTTGTGTTTTGTTGCCACAATATCATCAATTTTAGATATAAAATAATGTAAGTGCTTTATGTTTGGTTAATTCAAGCCTTCGAATTGTAGATAGCATCATTCACATTGATGTATCGATTAGTATTTCCTAAAAAACATATCCAATGCACCGTTATCTAAATCCTCGCGACGTAATTCACTGGATATCGATAACGAATTAATCAAACCTGTTGGAACTCTCTGATCCAGTCTAGTCGACGTGGAAACGTTACACTTTTAGTTATAATTCAGCATGACTGTTACTTGTTACTAAATAAAAGTGCAAGTTCTAACGGACAAGATGGCCGCAAACATATCAGTGGTAAGTAGTTTGGCGTTAACATCAACGTTAACTTTTGATCTTCCATTTTTGTTCGCAATCAGTCCGATTACGTTTGGGTTCGTCCTGCGCTGAACGATGAGTTCTCCATCCCGTTGGGCGGTCGAGTGGTCGCCATCGAACCCAAACGAATCAAAATCACCACCGACAACGCCGGCGAACTGTACGTGACGAAGGAACAGATCGTTAAATTGATGCATTCGACGTGCGTCAAGGACGTGAACGATATGATCAGCCTCGGCGATCTCACCGAGTATTCGATTTTGAGGAATTTGGAAATGCGTTATTACAAAAAGAACATTTACGTAAATACCTTTCAGCTGGGTATCGGTAGCTTCCACTTACGGATAATTTGGCTGAACATTTTTGTAGACGTACACGGGATCGATGTTGGTAGCTGTCAATCCCTATGAAAAGTTGCCCATCTACACAACTGCACTAATCAGGGAATATCGAGGCGTCCCCATGGACGAATTACCTCCTCATATCTTCGCCACGGGCGATGCGAGCTTCAATAACATGCTAAAATCGAAGAAAGATCAATGTATAGTCATCAGGTACAACGCCGCTATGAACTGACTATCATCGCTTCTTTAAATAACGCGAAATTGTTCTTTTCAGTGGAGAAAGTGGTGCTGGTAAAACAGAATCTACCAAATTGATCCTCCAGTATCTAGCGACTGTAAGCGGCAAGCATTCCTGGATAGAAGAGCAGATCCTTCAGGCGAATCCAATACTGGAAGCGTTCGGCAACGCCAAAACCGTGCGTAATGACAACTCGTCGCGTTTCGGAAAGTATATCGACATACATTTCGCTAAAGACTCCATTATTGGAGCTAGAATCGATCAGTACTTGTTGGAGAAGTCGCGCATTGTGTCCCTCAACGAAGGAGAACGCAACTACCACATTTTCTATTCGATGATCGCCGGACTTTCCGGAGACGAGAAGAAGCGCTTGGACTTGGAAGATGCGGTAAGTTATCGGTACTTGAGTCAAGGCAAGAGTCTGCAATGTGACGGAAGAAACGAACAACGGGAATTCTCCGAGATCCGCAACGCTTTTACGGTCTTGAATTTTACCGAAGATGATACCTGGATGGTGTTCGAAGTCATCGCAGCGGTGCTCCATCTTGGCAACTTGAAGTTCAAGGGGCAAGTTGTCAAGAACATGGAAACATCAGACGTGGAAAACGTCCGAACGCTGGAGAAGATTGCCGAATTGCTGCAGGTGAATAAAGCCGAACTTGGGAGAGCAGTTACGAGAAAGAGCATCATGGTGTCAGGAGAGAAAGTCACTCAAGACCTATCGAAGGATCAAGCGGCCGATTCCCGCGATGCTTTCGCCAAAGGAATCTACGGCAAACTGTTTGTCTATTTGGTTGATAGAATAAACGCGACGATTCATCAGTCGGGGAATTTGCGCAAAACTTCGATCGGCGTCTTGGATATCTTCGGTTTCGAAAACTTTCAGATCAACAGCTTCGAACAGCTGTGCATCAACTACGCCAATGAGAACCTCCAGCAGTTTTTCGTCAAACACATCTTCAAAATGGAACAGGAGTATTACACCAGCGAAGGTATCAACTGGCAGAACATCAAGTTCGTCGACAACCAGGACATTCTGGATATGATCGGCACGAAGTCTATGAACATCATGAGTCTGGTAGACGAAGAGACCAGGTTCCCCAAGGGAAGCGACACTTCCATGTTGACCAAGCTCCACGCCCAGCACGAGAAGAACAAGAACTACATCAAACCGAAGTTCGACGTCGAACCCTACTTTGGGATCCAGCACTTTGCAGGAAGCGTCAATTATCAATCCAACGGCTTCCTGGAAAAGAACAGGGACAGTTTTAGTTTGGATTTGAAGGAAGTCATTGCCAGCAGCGGAAAGCTGCTAATCAAGGAGATCTTTAAAAACGATGGCCAGGCCGAAGTCAAACAGAAAGCAAAGAGTTATACGTTATCGTCGCAGTTCAGATCATCTTTGGAAGTCTTGATGAAAAATTTGAACGAGTGTCAGCCGTTCTTCGTCAGGTGTATCAAGCCGAATGAAGAGAAACGTCCCAATGTAAGCATTCCCTTTTAATCATCCTAGCGTGCTTGATTCAATTCAATTGAAACAATTGCAGATGTTTGATCGTGAGTTGTGCGTTCGTCAACTCAGATATTCGGGAATGATGGAAACCGCGAAGATCCGCCAAGCTGGCTATCCAATCCGACACGCGTTCGCGCACTTCGTCAACCGATTCAGGTTCCTCGTGATGAACCTGGACCACCGGCAAGATCCGCAAACCGTCGCCAAGAAGATCTGCCAGGCCAACTTCTTCAAAGGCGAAGACTATCAAATCGGTCACACCAAGGTGTTCCTCAAAGACGCGGAGAACACGTACCTCGAAACCGAACGACAACGGATCTTGTCGAAATACATTGTCATTCTTCAGAAGAACATCAAGGGATGGATCTATCGCCGGAAATACAGGCGAACGCGGCAAGCGGCGTTAGTGTTTCAGAAACACTTCCGAGCTCGTGGAATGCGCTCGAGATTCCTACGCATTCGGAAAGGTTGTCATCGATTGCAAGCGTGCATCAGGTCCAGGGATATTACCTATAACTTTCGTGCTATCCGCGAACGGATTCGTCGGCTGCAGGCAGCGGCGCGTGGCTATTGCGTCCGGCATCACGGTAGATTTGGCAAAGTCGTCGAGATGATCGCGACGCGCAGGAGCGAAGAGAAGCTACTCAAGGCCCAGGGCAACCGAGATTATAAGAGCGTGGCGTACGCGAACTTCCAGCAACGCTTGCAGCATCTAGACAAAGAGTACGAGATCCAACCGAGAGCGGCGCCACTTCCTAGACGTGACGCACTAGCAGAGGACAACGACGAAATTCAAAATGTCATGGACGACTTCAACTTTTTGAACGAATACGACAGACAAAGTCCGCAGGTATCTCCGGCGAAAGTTTGTTTTGTTAATTAACTTATTGCCAACGTCAAATAATTACGCATTAATTAAATTATAACGCATTCGTTTCTGTGGTATGCTTTAAAGTGGACGCCCCAACAAGCCAAGCAAGCGAAGGAAGACCTATCGGACTTCGCCTTTCCGAAATACGCCGCCACGCACTTTGCCCCGACGACCAGCGACCATTTCACCAAGAAGAAGCTGTCCAAACCGCTGCACGTTGGATACAAGCTGCCGACGCCCGATGACATCATCGCAGCTCAAACACTCTGGATAACTATCCAGAGATTTATGGGCGACATCGCCGAACCACCCTTGGAGAGCGCCGCGAAGAAGTCCGTCATGCTCGCGATCAATCAGACCATCGGTAGGAACTTCAACAACCGCAAGGAGTACCAGGATATACTCAAACTCGAAGAGAAAATGGCCACGATGACGCG
>JAODGE020010631.1:0-21054 GCA_027574965.2 Ecitophya simulans
GTGAGGGGGGGAGTGAGGGGGGGAGTGAGGGGGGGAGTGTGAGGGGGGGAAAGTACGTACACATAGGAGGGAGAGTGGGGGAGGGAAGAGGAACATAGCCGCGACACAGAATACCAGCGAGAAAGAGATCAGAGAGGGAGTGGAGAGTTGGGAGCAGCGAACAGGGCACTCAGAACGAACGGCTGATGGTGCCTCTACACCGGCTTACTCTCCACGAAGTACCTCACCTCCGCCCTCTCTTTCTCTCTCACAGTCGATACCGGTGTGTGTCAGGAGAAAAAAAAGAGTACAATAAATAGGGAATATGAGATGCAAAGTGATAGAAAGAAAGTGTGGGCTCACACGTGATTGCTTTGGCCATATATGTACATATTTGCATTATGTACATACGGGAAAGCGGTCAACATACCAATACGATGCACATAGTCTTCAATATTTGTAGGGAGATCGTAGTTCACCACCACGTCTAGATTCTTGATATCTAGCCCGCGCGCCGCGACATCGGTGGCCACCAGGATGGAGTGATCGTCCTTGCGGAAGCGGTCGATCACGTAGTCTCGGCTGGACTGCTCCTTGTCGCCATGTATCGCCATCACTGTCTGGCGAAGGGCGTGGCGGAGGCGCATGTGGAGGTTGTCGGCTGAGCGCTTTGTCTTGACAAAGACCAACACACGCTGAGCACCAACAGAGCGCAAGATCTCCTCGAGTCGCTTCTCCTTCTCACTGTGGGGGACCACCATTACGTGCTGCCGCACGTCCGCGTTGGCGACCAGCTCCTCTGAACCGACGTGCACCCGAATGAAGTCGCGCTGGAAGCTGGCTGCGAGGTTACGAATCTCCCTGGGCCATGTCGCTGAGAACATAAGCGTCTGGCGGTCTGTGCGAATCTGTGAGCAGATCTTGCGGATCTGATCCTCAAAGCCCATGTCGAGCATGCGATCCGCTTCATCCAGTACCAGGTACGTGATGCGCAGCAGATTGGTGGCCTGTGCCTCCAACATGTCAATGAGTCTGCCTGGCGTGGCGATGCACACGTGCACGCCGGCCCGCAGCGCGCGCATCTGAGGTCCCTTAGGGCTGCCACCATACACGCACGTGCTGATGATGCTGGGCACGCGCGCCAGTGCCTTGCGGGTCTCCGTCTCAATCTGTACAGCCAGCTCGCGGGTTGGGGCCAGCACGAGCGCTATGGGGCCATCACCGGGGCTCAGCGGAGGCTGGGCCATGATGTGCAGAGCAGCCGGGATCATGAAGGCCATCGTCTTGCCAGATCCAGTCTTGGCCACTCCCACGATGTCGCGTGAGTTCAGCAGGATAGGCCAGGACACAGACTGGATGGAGGTTGGGCTTGTGAAACCCGCATCAACGAAGCTCTGGTGGATTGCATCGGGTGCCACCAGGTCGGAGAAGAGGAGCATTGGCTGTGGGACGCGCTCGCCGTAGATCGTGATGTTGTTATCCCTGAGCCACTTGGCAATCTCCTCCTCGCTCCGCTGCTGCTGTGGCTTGTAAAAATTCCACTGCGTCGCCACCTTCTGGACATCCTCCCAGTTGATGGAGCGCAAGTTCGAGCCAAGCCCACCCATGCGGTCGCCTTGGCGGTGGAAGCCGCCTCCACCGCGGTGGTAACCACCATCACGAGGGTAGCTATCGTAACTCATCGCGATGATGATTGTGCAATTATAGCTACTGATATTCTATCACCAAAGTGAAAAAAAAAGCAAGCCTAGGAAAAGAAGCGAGTGTGAACACGGCAGTCTAATAGCGAACTACTGGACAGCTACTACTAGCTGTAAGTGCGTGTTATATGTATATATATATATATAAAGAGAGAGTGATAGAGAGCTACAGGTGTGCGTATGTGTGTGAGAGGAAAGAAAGAGAGAGAGAGTGAGCATTGAGATGTTGCCGAGGGGAACCGTATTTTTTTTGAAGTAAAAAAAGGGTTCACGTAATCTATACGATGATGATGATAAACAGGACTCTGCCTTGCAACCCACACCAAGAGCAAGTATATATAAATATATATATATGTATATATACTGTGTTGGTATGTTGTAAAGCTGAGAAGCGTGCGAAAAATATATGTCACTCACCGCTCCTTTATTTTTCTTCTTTTTTTCTATCACAGTATTTCATAATAAGTCTTGTGCTAGCTAAGTCGCATTTACCATTGTCGTCTGAAGGAAGAGAACAACGGCTGTATTGAATAGACTTTGCTCACGGGCACTATCGTCGCCACAACCTTGTATCTTGTGTGTGGTGAACTGATGGTCATGATGTTCACCCAGCTAAAGGAGCAGGTGCGCGCTCTGAGTGTACAGGTGAACACGTATTATACTCTCCTCTGTATTCTCTGGTAGCATGCTTCTCTATGTCGCCTCCTCTCGAACATTTGTGACCCTCACTGGCTGGGCTATTCCTCTTGCTGCCTTATTCTCTATCCCTTACTTTTTCAACGTTGCTGTTACTGCCGCTTGCTCTTTGCGCTAGCTCTTGATCCACACACACACACACATACACACGCACACGTATTTTTTTTTCTCGAGTGTGCTCTTCTCTCCTCACCCTATATTTCCACAAATCCCCAACCTCTTTAAATGTATAGTTATTTACTCAATGGCCATAACCGAGATGACAACCTATATCTCACCGCGCAAAATGCCCGCTACCTGCGCTTGTTGGGGACGGGCGGACGGAGTTTGTGTGTGTGAGTATGTGTATGCGCACAGGGTTATATTATTCTTGTATATTTCGTATTCTTTTTTTTTTCGTCGTGCACTGTAGTGGATGTCTGTAGCCATTCTGTGTTCCGGCTTCAAAAATATATATATATATACATATGTGTGTGTAAGAGCAGAAGGTCCACGCTGCCTTTTTTGCTTATGTACTGATGCAACGACTCTGATGTTTGATCTTTCGTTTCCTCGCTTCCTAATCGTATGCATAAAGCGCACAGACGCGCAAGCATTCGCCCATTCATCCGATCCAACACAAGACCCTACTACCAGTCATCCTCAATGCTATCCAAGATTAGCTGCGGGTCAATATGCGCAAATGCAGGGTGAGAACTTCTGAAGTCATCACCGTAGTCCGCCGAGCTCTCCGAATCCGCATACATCTCTTCCCTTGCGAATCCGGTGCCGGCGCCCTCTCTAGGGGCCGCCGCCCTCATGGCTGGTGCGGGTGGAGGGACCTTAACACTGCCGACACCCAGCAGTGACCCATCAGCAAAGGTCTGCGTAAGAGAGAAGAGACCGCCGAGAATCAGCACCGGCGGCAGCGGTTCGTCAGTGCGAATCAGTACATACTTGTCAGCCGCAGTGACACGTGTGGGAGCGCAGCAGTGGCCAATTTCGCTGACGCCGACAATCGGGGCCTTCACTACTTTCACAGCGGGCGACGACCGGGGTGGTGGTGGTGGTGGGGTGGTGGCGCTCGAAGAAGCGGTTGGCGGGGTGCGTGGCACAGCGGGAGCCGCCGCCTGCGGGGTTTGGCGCTGCGACGTCCCAGGAGACTCAGGACTCTGCTTCGGCGCGCCAACCGCCCCGACCGGCCGCTTGGCGGAGTCGGCTGGCAGGGCCGGCGGCGACACGCCGGGGGTCTCACTGGCCTTCGCCTGCGGGGTGGCCGCTGCGGAGGCGGGCCCGAGCGAGGGCGTCGACACCTTCGTCGCTGTGCCAGCTGGGGGTGAGAACTGCTTACTAGTAACGCTGCCCTGCTGCGGGGCGGCAGTCGTTGAGGGGGCGGTGGCCCCATTGGTCTGCTGCGCTGCTGGCACCGGTGGTGGAGCCTCCGCGGACGCAGGAGGGTCACCGGGTGCTCCGCCGGCTGCTAGAACAGTGGTGGCGCCACCCTCCGCCTCCTTGTCCTCGGTAGTGGGAGGTGGATTCTTCGGGGCTTGGCGGTTGCCGAATTTCGCAAGCGCAGCCTCTAACATCTCCATCCGCTTCTTGTTCGCTTTGGGGTACTGCCGAAGAGCCTGGATAAAAGTTGCCTGCAGTACGTGCTGGTCATCGCGGTCAACAAGCTGGCCACCCTGACCCAGTGCTGCGTTCATGAGATCTACCATGTCATTCCGCAAGACGTCTGACACATCGTCCTTTTTCGCATCCTTGGCGGCTGCCTTTCCCTTTGCTCCCTTGCCACCCCCAGTCGCCCCCTGCTGACCTCCTCCTCCTGCCGCCGTTGTGGTGGTGGTGGTGGTTGCGGCGGCTGAAGCGGCTGTGGCCGAGTTGCCCTGAGTCAAGTAAGCGTAGGCACCTAAAATGTAATTGTCCACCGGCTTCTTCATCGTCTTGAGGAGCTGCATAAATACCTTTTGATCCCCAGCGGTGACGGCGGCGCAGGCGAGCAGCTGGCCGACCCGGAGTGCGCAGCTGCTCGGCGGGTGCCGCATCATGTGCAGCGCGCATTGCACAGTGTCAACGATGTGTTGGTTATCTATGTGGAAGGAGAGAAGGTCGGTGTCCTCGGCATCGTCGATCTTGGCGGCGATTGGGCGACTCTCGTTCAGCACCTGTGTCACAGCCTCAAAGACGGACTGCGTGGGGTGAACAAATCCCCACCGGCACCGTGGCCCCTCACAGGGCTTATCGCGCTTGAAGTTAATTTTCCCCTTAATGTAACTACAGCACCAGTTGTCTGGATACCCATTCAGTGGGCAGCTAGATCCACCAATACACGTGCGCCTCAGCTGATGCTCGCAGGGGTGCCCAAAACTAAAAAGTTGCATGGACATTTTTCGTGCTTGATAATCGATGGGGCCCCCGCGTTCTACTTCCCGAGTGTTCGCCTCCTTTTGTGTTTGTGTGTGAGTGCTATATCCCGCTTCTGTGCCTCTCAATGATGCTGAAGTTATTTTCCACCTCTGACAATCTTACTGATTTCACCTCTTTCACAGGTTGGTTGACCTGGCTGTTGTTATTTTCCACTGAATTGAACTAACTGTATAAAAATATTTTCCACCCTTTCTCCACCCTCTTTGTTGCTGCTGCTTATGTATGGGTGTGAAAAAGCGAGCGAGTGGGGTGGGAGCGAAGGTGGTGAGAGATTGAGAAGGAGAGTTGCTTGCTCACTCCGTTCCCGTGTCGTGTTCCCTCAGCCTCTCTCCTGTTGATCACTATGACTTTCACTACTTAATAAGGGATTACGAGATGACTCTAAATATTAAAGATACAGTGACGCATACACATTAAGTGTAAACAAGAGACATCAAGGATTGGGGAAGGGGGCAGGAGCATGAAGCATGCTGCGAAGTGGGAAGAGACACACCCCGATCGCATCTGCACAAAACACGTGACAGGGACAAAGAGAATAGGGAGGGGAGGACACACCTATCAGCGATGGATGAGGGAGAGGTATGTCTCTCTCATTTGTATGTTGTTGATTATTCTTGTTCGCTAGCACTTCTATCTGAATACACCGCACGCTCAAGCAACAGATGTCGCAGGTAACACACATGCAGTTCAGCCTCCTGCTGCTCAATTGCAGTTGGTGCTCTCTTGCTCACCTCTCTCTCTGAATGCATGTACGTGCGCCATTGTGATTGACGATGGTGTACTGGCCTCCCTACAGGAGCACAAAAACAGCACATTGCAGTTTACTTGCTTGTGAGTTATTGTTTGGCGGGCGTCTAAAAATCGTAGCAGCGCCCATTCACCTCCCAGTCACCATAGCGGGTCGGGTCCAGCTCCGTGCTCCCCACCACCTTTCCCGTCTCCTCGTCGACAATGTTGGTTGGTATAGCGCCCGCGCGCTTGTTGAAAAGCGCTTCCGCAGACCCAACAGAGGAGGTGAAGCGGTTAATCTCGTCGGGGGTGAGCTTTCTAGGTGTGAAGTTGGGGTCCTGCTTCCCAAGCAGCGCGAGACGGTGCTCGAGGTAGCGCGAGTCCTTCACAGCTGACATGTAAGGGCCCGTCTCTACACCAATCAGGAGCGGTGTAAACCGGCGAAGCATATCTTCAGTTGCTTTATTTAAAACTCCTATCTCTTCTTTGTATTCGGTGTAGGTTTGTGAAAGTATGAGGGGGGAGAGAGGCCGGCGGTAAAAAGTGGGGTGCAGTGGAGAGGGGTGGGAGGAACAGTCCAACTAGAAATGACAAGAGCAGCGGCACGTCTCTCTCTTTTTCTCACCTGCCTTCCTTCAATTAACGCGCTAGTGCGCTTGTTCATATTCTTCTGAGATAATACTCGATGAGAGTATCGCATGACAAAAATCCGAAAAGGAGAATCACATGGTGATTAATGTGCACGTGTGTGTTCGTGCGCATGGTGTACATGACCACCGCAGCGGTCAGTCTCAGAGTCAATCCTGCATGCGCATCTACATACACACGTGCAGAACATAGAGGCCCGCGCACTACTTTATTATGATCGTTGCGCCACGCGGCACCATTCACCCACAGTAGCCATGTGATCGCATAGGGGAGCTCTCTATCACGAGCACGCAACACACATACACCGCTCTCCCACTCCAGACTTAGGGCTGTAATCAGCTGTATCACAGAGAGCAGCGGAGAACGCTCACAGCCCAGTCAATCAGCGACACTGAGAGTGGGGTGTAAGAGAGAATGGGGAGAGACCAAGAGCACCTGCACAGTGCACTCGGGCTTCATGATGTACTGGATGCCCCCCCCCCGGTTATCCTCTTTATTGCGGTTGATTTGCTCAATCATAAGAACCATACTGAGTAACTCAGAGTTACAGACACACACATAAAGACAAGCATACACACAGCGCGTCATCAGCTGGGGTGGAGTGAGAGGGTCGATGCCATTGGTCCCTTTTTTTCCGTTTTGGAATGTCAGCCTCCACTGAACTGCTTTGGCGCTTTGCTACTACTGGGTGCTGACAGGCACACACATACAGACATATACGTATATATATGAGCACACAATCATATAGAAGGTAGTGCACATCTTTGCATGTACACACACATATATATATATATATATCAAACACAAGGTAAAATGGAGGCACAACTGCCAACCGATGAAAAGGGAAAGCGCCATTGGCATTTAGCAGCCGCGGAGTTCATTGGGAGTACGCAGCACACGTTACAAAACTGTAAGCAGTCCCACAGATAGATTCATGCAGATACCCATACGCACGCGGGAGAGACATATATGCATATGCATCCAACTACGACAAAGGAGAAAAAAAAAGTGGCACACGAAGAGTAAGTACGCACAGTAGTGAATTGAGGGAAGAGGAGAGGACTACACATCCCACGTACGGTTGCGGCACACCGCATCCACTCCTGCCCTCTCCACCAAGCACACCATGTAGTACTGTAATACAAGTTATGTGATTGCCCAGATCATGAAAAGAAAAAACTATCACGGCAATATATATATATATATATACACGAATCTATGGTAGCTCACTGTAACCACATTAGCATATATAAATGTGTGGGTGAGTGACGGCGGCTGTAAGGTCACACGTGCCATTCCTCTCCAATGTATTTATAGTGCCGCCCTTCACTCGCCGCAGAGGTTGTCTATGTGCGTCAGTATGCACATTTGCTGAGGGAAGAGAGAACAACAACAAATCAGTAAAAAAATGAGGGGTATATAAGAATCTGTTCCAGCACACACCATTCGCTATCAAACGACGAGAAGAAAGTTCAAAGGAAAGGGGGAAAAAAGACTGAATGTAAAAGAACACAGAAAAAAGAAAGAATGAACTGACGGGGAGAGAGAGAGCACGAAGTCAAGCCACATGTTCCACACACACACATGCACAGTGCGGTGGGCATGAATACCGCATTTGTTGTTGTTGTTGTTTGCATCCTCATTATAAAAAGAGGTACCTGTCACATCGTCACCGTGCGTCCATTTTCACACTCTCGGTGCGGCGCTGCAACGCAAAAAGAGGGCTTCGCAGGTGCCTCCCCTTGTTCCTGTGTGAGCACGCGCACACATATTTCTAGGGGAGAGAGGAGGAGGAAGAGGAGGGGGAGAAGGAATGGGGGGGCGATTGCTTTGGTGTAACAGATTGGTCAGTTAGGAAGAGCGCTTATGCACTGGGAGAGGAATGGAACAAGAAAAAAAAACGATAGAGGAAAACAACTACAACGCACATTAGCAAAAACTTATTAATTCAAAATCGAAGCTCCCACACATAAACTATCACTTTCCTCTCCCATTTTGAGGGCCTATGCCTCAGATGTCTTCGACACAGTGACATACAAATTTAACAAGTGCTCACTTTCCGCCCATGACGCCAACAAACGAGCCACAAGAAAAAAAAAGGATGACGCTCATATCAGAGAGCTAGTGACCACGCGTGAAGGTGTCCCCTGCGCGTGTGGTCACGGGGGGCCACCACCCGCACCCCCACCCCTAATGAGTGGGCGACTCTCCTCTCCTGTGGTCCCCAGATCTTCATAACCGGCAACGAAATAATCTGGATAAGAGTAATAATGCCTGAGAGCACCACAGCAAATTCACTTGGCACAAAAATATAGATATAGAACTCACCGACAGAGCAGAGCTACGCACACAATACACATAAGGAGAAGCAAAAAGCACACAGAGAGAAGAATCCCATCACAACAGAATAACTTAGACACGGCAACATATACGCCTTATATCCCCATGCACTCTTTCAATATCTCTCGCTGTAATGCAAGACACAGACACACACTCTCGTCTTCTGGTCACTTCACTCCTTCTTCCAACCCTTTTCACTACAATGTGAATGGTAAAAAAAGCCATCAGACTGCATCTTATGTAAGGAATGAGTGTACAGGAGGAGTATGGAGGGGGGCGAGCCTTCTCTCGCTTTCACTGTCACCGTATAACGGCCACGCTAAAGTGCGGACCGCGCACCTCCCCGCCCCCCCCCCCCTTCTCTCTGTTACGAAGCACCGATGCACGTAAAGGTACACATAATGACTCTCTCCCTTGCGTGTTCACATGGATATTCACTTGGGAAGAAGGGAGACAAAATATATGCATACAAATATATATTGTCCAGTCAGAAATCGGGTGATTGCAGATAGCTACATGCCATTTAAAAAAAAACATGCATCGAAGTGCTTACGATATAATGCGGGATGTGCCTTTGTTCGTTACCAGGGCAATTGGTGTGCGCGTGTTCGTCTGTCGATCTCTCGCGCTGTGTCTGGAGAATTTTGAAAAAGGGGGAAAAGTAAAGGAATCAACACAACAAACAAACGTGATAATATATATATATATATATATATATATATATATAGTGATGCTATTAAACCAAAGCACGCAGGCACATGAAAAATGAAGGAGAAGCAAAACAGGAGCCAAAAGGAAAAAGAATGAACAATAATTGCTTAGGGGCGCGCTCCACAATGTAAATGTCGAAGCCAAAGAGATAATTGAAAAGAAAAATGGGGGAAAGGAGCTCAAGAGCCCTCGCGCTTTCCCCTCATTACGCTCCCGGATGACAAAGCGGGTGGGATTCCCCACAAGCTATCGCAGTCATGCTATGTGAGGAAGTGGAGTGCACAGCGACGCACGCAGCAGTGCATAATAGAGTGAGCCTGCTGGGTGAAGGAGAAAGGCATGCAACTCTAGTTGTCGTCCACAGATACCTCCCTCGACTATATATATACTCAGAACGGGAGGCTGAGCACTTCCACGCCAAGGCGCAGGCAGCCGTTGACAATGAAACCCGCCTCGGCGACGGTACTGCGGTCCACAAACTGGAGTGGACCCCAGCCCTTCCCCTTGTAATCCTCCAGCCAGTCGTCCACAACGTGACAGATGTCCTTTGCGGGGTCAGCGTTATACACAATAATTCGGAACGACACGCGGCGGGAGTGCGAGTGAGCAAAGAGATACACGCCGGTCATATCAGGGCTCGATTCGCAGTTCATCCCAGCGTACCAGCGCAGCCCGTGGGCGGTGAAGAGGCGGCTGTAGCACACTTTAGTGCGTGACAGGAAGTCTGTGATGACCCAGACAAAGGTTCCACCATGTGTGCCTCCCTCCGTGGGCCCCACGGCGCCGGGTATTCTCTGGCCCAGAGTGGAGGACATCTGGAGCTGTCCACGCCGCTGCAGCAGCGGGGAGGAGATGTATCGCTGGCGGAGCACATCGGTCTCTTCCCGGAGGCAGGTAATCTGCCCTCGTGCGGCGGTGAGAGCCTGGGATACAAGCAGCAAGTGGTCGTTTGTGTTGTCCCTCATGTGTGCCGCCATCTTTGCGCGCGGCAGGACAGAGCTGCACCCATACTCCGCGAAACTGCAGGGGATGGGGGTGTGTGGACACTGCACCACGTGGCTCGCCGCATCGGAGACACACCCATGCCACACGCACACCGGCCCCATCGGCTTCCCGATCAGCGATGTCGATGGTTCAGTGACGGCCCCGGTCCCTCCGGCGCAGCGGCACTGGAGGCCGTTGATTTGCCGCTGCGCCCGCACGTCGGCACGTAGCGTGTGTGGCTTCACTGGACTTCGGTCAAGTGGGCACTCGTGCCGCGTGGTGAGCGCCGTGGTGATGCAGGTCCGGCAGAACAGGTGCCCGCACTCAGTCACGCAAGGTCTCTGCGCGAGAGAGAGACAGACGCCGCAGATCAAGTCCTCTGGCACCATCGCGGTCGCAAGCAGCACCTCACCGCCGTCCACGTCGTAGCGATAGTCCGCGCTCCCAATCTCCCCTGTAGGAGCTGTGACCACCGCCGCTGGCGGTTGCGGTAATACACATGTGGTAGTAGCGCCGGTGGAGATGGGGTGGCTCAGGTGAGAATGCAGGAGGAAGCCGTTACGCTGTGGCAGCGAGGGTGAGACAGAGTCGCCAGCCTCACCGACAAACAGATCCGCATGCGTGATGCTGGGATCCTCCACTGTGGAGATACTCCGCCCCGTGTGCGATCCTGAGCGAGCCGCATACAACTCCAGCGGTATCGCTAGTGGTGCCGCCATCCGACTGGTGATGGAGTCCTCTGTGCTGCGTCCGATCTCAGGGCTGCTGGGGACAGGAAAGCCGGATACGCTGAAGAGAGGACGGTGGGACGGCGCTGGAAGGGAGTGGGCGCGCTGAGTACTGCGAGTGACACCCACTGACGTGTGATTCCTACCGCCAGTCGCCTGCGATGGGCTTGGTGCCTTCACATCGTCATGGTCAATGCCACGCCACATGATGCGCGTCTGCTTCTCCATGTGTGTATACGCGCGAGGAAGGCAAAGAAAACGAAAAAGAGAGAGTGGCTGACTCCGACGAAGTAGAGAATGGGTGCGGGGTGTGTAACCAGCTGGACTGAGAATGCTCGCTTCAACAAAGAATGTGCGACCTAAACCAAGGGGGGGGGTCGATGTGTGGATGTGTAAACGTATGTGCCCGTGTGTGTCTGGTGGGTGAGGGGTGTGGTGAGAATGCGAATGATTGTGAGATTTAGGTTCCTTCTGATGCACAAATTCCTCCTTCTCTACTTATACTTATATGTGTACGTATACAAAGTGATAAACGGGAAATGTAGTACCGCTGTGATTGACGAAAGAGCCGTGCGGTGTGTGCACTCTCAGTATCACACTGACGTCTCAATAAACAGGTGAATGATATTTTTTTCCTCTTTTATGTAGATAGATGTGTGGGTGTGTGAATGTCGGATGATTCCGCTATGTAAAGAAGCGCCACCCCCTTTTTGTACCTCCTACAGTATCGTGTGATAACGGGTAGGTGCCGGTGTGTGCGGTGCGATGTTGTCCCTCGCCGTTGCTCTGTGCGACTCCAACGCAAAGAACGAAAATAAAAGAAAAAGGGAAAAAAAGAGCACAGCAGACGTAGAGGTCGGGCGGGGTGGGTCACGAGTTGCTTTCTCCTCGCCGTTTGGCTGAAGTGTAGAGTTCAGCCACTAACAACTGAGAAGACGGGAAAGTAGAGACGCACGATTGTGTGTGTGTATGTGTGCGTGTGTGTGTCAAAAGGAGAAAAAGAGGGGAAGCGAGAGAGACAATGAAAAACAGTGAAGCGAGTGAAGGCGGTGAGGGTGCGTAAGCAAGCAAATAAAAGTAGTGAGAGAGAGCAGCAAGGGCGGAAAGAGAAACTCCCCGGAGAGAAAAAGATACAGCATAGCAAAGTTCTCAAAGCGTGTGTATGTGTGTGTTGTGTATGTTTACAGTCCATTCGTTCACATCGCTAGTCTAAGAGCGGGCGCACTGCGTCGGCCGCCGTTGCTACCATTCACTATCATTCATGGGTCACCATCTGTCGCAGGGCCTGCGGAACAAGCACTGCCGCCAGCAACTTCCCATCCCTCAACCCCGCAAGGAGAACTGAGGGGCCAAAAACGACTTCCTCAACAAAAGAGCGGGAGGTCAGGACAGGGGCCACCTGCACCCGCGTCGCGAGTGACAATACAGAATATAATAAAGGAGCGCCAACGCCCCCTCCACCCACGCGCCCCCCAAGAGCGGCAGTCTGTGACGTGGGTGAAGGCTCATACGTGTACGCGTCCTCTCCGCTCTGCCTCGCACTCGCCTGGCGCTCTCGCATGGCACTCTCAACAGTGGCCATCGACAATACGAGAGCAAAGCCGTTGGAGGTCCCCAGTACCACGAGCGGATCAAAGGGGCTCACCGCAACGGCGGTGACGGTCGGTGGCGGTGGTGGTGACGTGGGGGTGCGCTTTGCGGCTAACGCAGGGCTGGGCCTCAGGAGGGTGTGCAGGGGTGCCTCTCCAATGACGGTCAGCGACGCTGCCCTCACCTCGTAGACGGCCATAAGGCCCTCCACAGAGACACACAGCACCGCGTCCAGCGGCGGAAGATACACTGCGAACTCAGGGATGAAGGGCAGCGCGCTGCGCACGAGGATCCGGCCGGGATAGAGACTTATGTCGAGCAGCAGCATCTCGCCTACCATCGCCTCCACTGCCGCTGTCGATCCACCGCCGACGCCATCGCGAGACGGCGAGAAGCGCGACGACTGCGGCCCGCTCCTGCCAGTCCCCGGGAGGGGGGCAAGCACGGAGAAGCTGACACTCTGCGGCGACAGTGGGGTGGAGAGGCCCCCGCTGGCGGGCTCCCACGCCTTGGGGGACACCGTGCTCCCAGCAGTGCCCACTGCCGTGCCAGCACTGAAGCACGCGTTCGGTCCGCACGCCCGCGTCCTATACGGTTCCATAGCCACTCCAACCGCCACCAGCAGGGAGCTCCGGTCACCGCAGAAGAGCACTGCCTTGGCCTTCCCAGGGCAAAAGATACCAGGGGAGTGAAAGCAGGGTGCGCTCCCCAGCGCCGCGGCGGTGAAGCGCCAGACGGCCACTGAGCCGTTGTGCAACCCTGCAGCGAAGAGGTAGCCGTTGTGCGAGTAGGCAATGGGCGTGATCACCGGTGACTTGTGGGGGCAGCGAAAGGTAGCGACGGGCTGGTGCGAAGCAAATGGGTACAGGTCAATGTAACCGTCCCGCTGGCCAGCCAAGAAGAAGGGCAGGTGCGGGTGCGAGCATGGCGCCACGCCCGCCGCCACACTGGTCAGCGGTCGCCGGCCTAATACAGTCTGCGCCGCCTCCCCGCGGTTCTCAGTTGCCGCCACGGCCACTGTCTCTGCGGCAGCAGCGGTGGTGGTGGCGGCCTCATCTGCGACAGCTGGTGCGGGCTCGGGTGAACCACTGGCGTCCGCCCTAGCAGCGTGCAGACGCCGCATCTGAATGGAGAGGCCGACCGAGAACACCTCCGTCGCTATGTTGCGCTCTGGTATGTAGCTGAGCAGCACGGCCTCGTTCCCACCCGCAAGCACCTCCCGGACGCCGTGCGCTGCCTCCGTCCCCGCCTCTGTGCTCCACACCAGACTATCGCAGCTGGATCGGTCAAAGTCCAGGTGCACGATACTGTGCGTGCTCTGCGTGAGCAGCAGGCGATCGGTTAGAAGCGCGGGGTCCTCCAGGTTGCCCCGCAGTGAGAGAGAGAGCAGCATGCGGCGGAGCGTGCCGTGGGTGTGGTGGCGCCGCAGCGAGGAGGACTCCATGGATTGGAGGGTGCAACTGACAATGGGGCCCGCGCCGGCGTGAATCTCCTCGAGCTGCGTCAGCGCATCGGTCGAGGTGCGGTGGAGGAAGAAGCCGGAGCTCGAGCGCACTGCCACTCCCCAAGAGCTCGTCCCACCTGTGGCGCTGCCGGCCACCCCGCCAACGCTGTCCACGCCATCGTCCGCGGCCGCGTCGTAGCCGTCGAGTGAGTGCAGCAGCCGCGCAGCACCGTCGTGGCCGCTGCAGGCCTTGTCCAGTGCCTGCACGAAAGCCTCCAGGTGCAGGTGGGTCTGGGCGACCGGGATGGAGGAACGCTGGAACGCACTCAGGTAAGAGAAGCACACTTGCACCAGTAGCGGACCACACGACCGCAATGACGCGGAGACGGAGGCACCACCCGTGTCCATCGCCTCGCTGGCTCGCTGCAGTCCCGCGGTGAAAATGGACATCACTAGCCGCGCACCAAGCATCTCCATCACTCGACGCAGTATGCTCTCGAGCTCAATCAGCACGCCGTTCGGGTTGGGCCAAAGCACTGTGTCGCACACCACCCCGGTGGAAGCACCGCCCCCGAGGGGAGTCTTGGCACCAATGCGCATGAAGGACTCATCTGCCACCGTATTATAACGCAGGGTGGCAAAGCACATACAGTAGCACAGCAGCACACGCCACGCGAGCGGGTGCCGCGCACTGACACAATCCGCCATACCCGTCGTCTCACTGGGCCCATGTGCATCGTCTTCACTGGCTAAGCGGTGCCATGCCTCACACGCGCGAAGACATCCCCGCATGCTGACCCACGAGAACAGTCCCATTACCGACTCCGCATCAGAGAGCGCGAGACAGGGCTGCCGAGTAGCAGTGGGGAGCGCGTTCGTCGTGGTGGTGGCGGGGCTAAAGACTGAATCCCTGGCGCCATCCACCCCAGACTGGAGAAGCTTCTCCCAAATGCTCTTGTGCGCCTGCGCATCCTCCTCCCCGCCCATCCCATCAGCAGCGGTGGTAGCGATCGACGGTGAGGGCTCGCGGTGGTCGCGCTCCCTCAGCCCCCTCATGACCGCCGTGCGCGCCTCCCGTAGGTGGTAGTACAGCGCGGAGAAGAAGGCAACCACAGCGGCAGTGGTGGAGTGGCTGCAGGCAGCGCAGTCGCGAGCCACGCCGCCCATCCCGCCCAGGAGCGCACTGACGGAGTTTGGTACTTGTTGCAGAGCGCTAGCAAGCAGGTAGTTGCGAGTGCTCACGGCCTCCTCACTCAGCAACAGCCGAAGCACAGAGACCATAAGCGTAGGCAGAGGGTCACCAGGAGCACAGTCATCGCCCGGGGTGGCGGAGGAGCCGGCAGTCTGAGGTGCTGCCAAGGAACTGATGCGTGCCTCAGCACCATTCCACACCGCACGGACAAGCGCGGAGTGGATGAGCTCTAGAAGCATGGAAAGGCGCTGCTCAAACACTTCGCTGCCGCAGCCCTGTACAGCCCCGAGCGCCAGTGCCACCACCGAGCCAAACACGCGCTCCTCCTCATTAGCCATCTGATGAGACCAAGGAAGGCCCCTCCTCGTCTGCTCACGGCGCAGCAGCTGATGCTGGGCGTACCGCACCTCATCACACACCGCGCGCTCAGTGTCGGGAGAAACACATATCACCTCAAGATCATCCGCTTCTCCATCTGCCGCCCCCGCCAAGTCGGCGCTCGCCAATGGGCCGGTGGCGTCTTGTCGCTCCGGCTGCCCAGCGTCCTCGTCGCTGTCATCGAATCCCTTGAACACGAGCGTGCCAGTATTGTAGTTGGCCTGCATCCGCGAAGCAGAGGTGTCACCGCGTGCCGCCGCGCTCCCACACCGACCCGGCTGGGGTCTCCCAGACACCGCCGCCGCCGCGTCCCGCTGCTGCTGGTCCCTCTGGCACCCCAGCACCCTCGCGAGGAGCTGACTAACGTCGCTGTAGTGCAGCACAGCGCTGAGCTGCAGCTGACGCGCGAGGCTGTATCGCCCGAGCCTCAGCACACACACGAGCTCACGAGCTGGGGAGAGGAAGGACGTGCCCGGTCCATCGGCACCGCCCCTCTGCGTCAGGCAGCTGACCCTATCCCTGGCGTACCGCAGCGCGCTCAGCACCTCAGGGTGGGCAGTGGTGTGGGCAGCCAGCCGGCGCAGGGCTTGCACCTTGGCTTGCGTGGGCCCCATCACCCAGGCCAGGCAGGCCTCCTCCCACATATCAGGGGCCCCGCAAACGGACTGCTCCGCCATCTGCTGAGCGATGAACCACTCAATGTCCTCGACGGGCGAGCTCGCCCCGGTCAAGGGTGGCGGGGCGGCGCGAAGGACGAAGAGAGCGAGGGAGGCATTGCCGTGACGCTGCATGATCACCTGTGCCGCGCTGCGTGCATCCCCGGCAAGCAGGAAGAACGCAGCGCCATACAGCGGGAGATTCTTCCCGACCGCCGCAAAGGCGTTAGCGGCGGCAGCACTGCGGTGCCGGTCCTCCGTGAAGTCGCGTGTGAAGAAGTCGTATAGCCGCGTGTTGCCCTGTGCCTTGCAGAGCGCTGCGAGCGTCGTCGCCTTCCCCGCGGCACAGTACATCAGTGCGCAGGTGGTGAGGTCCCTGTCCGTGCGGTACTGCGTCCTGGCAACCCGCTCCGCCAGGGTGCGCAGCTGCTGCGGGGTGCGGGCCCAGTACGCAGCGCCGGAGCCCTCCACCTGAGGCCAGCTCAGCGGTGATGACGACGCCGCGGTGATGGTGGTGGTACCACCTGCACCAGGAAAGTCGGCATCGAAGAGTTTGGAAAAGAGCACAGATTGGGAGTCCGACATGGCGGCCCACAGGTACGAGGCGGTGGTTACCATACGGCTGGCCGTCTTGGCGGTGGCGAACATCAGAATAGAAGAGACATCCACGTCGCTATCGCCCGCCGCGTCCCCCCCATTGCTGAGAGCCGTGTATCCCCGCACCCGCAGCCGGCCGCGCAGCGCTGCGAGTGTGTGGAAGAAAAAGAAGCGCGCCGCGGCCTCGTCGACGTTGCGCGCGAGCCCACGTGTGGTGCTGAGGGCCTCAACCACACACAGCAGCGCGAGCTGCGACCTGGTGCTCAGGCGGCTGAGTGTGACCTGGGGCAGCAGCCTCGTGAGATCGTCGAGCACGGTGTCGTCAGCGAAGGCCTCCCAGAGTCCGGCGAGACCGCTACTTGCGGAGGAATTCCCACGGCTACCGTCTGCTGCTGCACGCACTTCCAGGCTATCCAGCGGGATTGGTGGCGGTTCCAGGGGTGGCTGTACAGCGGAGGCCGAGAGGGTGCTGGCGGTGAGGGCAGAAAATGCGTGGAGACTCTGTGGGAGAACACCACGGCACAACACTCTCGCCATCTCTGCGGCTGTCATCGCCTTGCCAGGGCAAGTAGAGGAAGACAGCCCAGTCTCGCTGGTGTCTGCCTCCTGTGCCTCGTCCCGGGCCTGGATGGTGGCCATCCCCGCTATGCCAGCCTGGGCGGTGGTGGCAACACGGTGCAGCACCTCCTTCAGCAGGCCCCACTGGCCCAGGCTGATGAGCTGCATGAGGGTGTCAGGGTGGTACTGAGCCACCACGCTATCCCGGTCCTCGTCGCCGTCGTCCCCATCCTCACCCCCGCCCTCACCGTCGTCGGTCCCGCCGTCCTTCACAATGCACGGCGCCACCCAGGACCGCACGTAGTCTGCGTGCGTAGTTGTCAAAAGGAACTGAGTGCGCGCGTGCCTCCGCCGGCCACCACTTAAACTGAGAATCTCCACAGAGTCCATGCACGTCGCCGCGGTGATGCGCGCGGATGCACCAGTGGGGCCTGAGAGCACCGACTGCCAAGTGTGGTCGCGCACATACCGATAAGAGGACGCCGCCCGGCGGCCGTCTGCACTGCCCCTGCCATCCCCATCCCCTCCAGCGGACGATGGGAAGCAGCGAAGCCACCGCTGTAGCACACCGCCGCCACACTCCTCCCCCGCTGCCGGTGCAGACGTCACCACCACCACCTCGCCACGCCGGCCGAGAAAGAAGGCGGAGATGTTTGGTAAGACGCACTCAAGAGAGAAGGTCCGCCGCCCCTCCTCAGTTCCCACACCATCCACCAATGGGCTGCTGATGCTCTGGACGGCGGGAAGCCCATACAGTCGTACCTCCGGGTTGCTCACGCCGGTACCGGTGGAGTCGCACCTCAGCAGGTGGACTGCCACAACCGTGTCGTTGCACACTAACTGCATCGCCTTGGCACTCAGAACGCGAACCAGCGGGGTCTCGGAGGCTGCCGCGACGAGCACCTCCGTCCGGCCGATTAGTGGGCCGGTGACATCCACCAGCACCGCGGTCTCGTTACCACCACTCCCGGCACCCTCCGCCCGCCGCACCGAGCAGGTCACACTCCTGGGTGAAGGGGTAGTTGCCGCACACGCAGGATCGCGAGTGTCCACCGCGGGCTGGGGTGCGAGCGAAGCAATCGCCTCGGCGGCCACTGCGATGCGAGCGCCGCCGACCGTCACGCTCTGCTCCACAGGGCCCAGGCTCTCCAATGATGCTCGGGGAATCTGTATCCGCACGGCCTGTGGGCGGCAAGCGGACGCGGCGCCGCTGCCCTGAGCATAGTGCGTGGCATCCAGTGTGACGCCCTCCGTGGTGGCACGCCCACCGCGCAGGCACCACACGCCATGCTCTTCTCTGTCAACGGATGTGTGGCATTGTGGCACCTCCTCATCCACTACCGTCTCCTCCCCCTTCTCCACTGCTCCGTATCGAAGAGTGAGCTGTGTGAGAAGTCTATCCGCGCTCCCATTGACACTGCGCAGCAACGCCGGCATCATTCTCACCTTATCAGGGCACTTTGCCTGCATGAAGCGTAGGACCTTTTCCTCGTCATTTAGCGGAACCGACGCGTCCGGCACGTCCGTGACATCCGGTGGGGACACCGGGAGCACTGCGACCAGGGCGGTGGTCAGCGCTTTCCCAGTCCGGCGCTGGGAGAAGAGGGCCACGCCTGTGCAACCGCGGTAGTGCTTGGCACACTCGGCCTCGCTGGTGTCAGAAGGAACAGCCTCGCCCAGCAGGCCGGCCACGAGTGCCTCCCCGCCATCCCTTCCGCCAGCACCAGGACGAGCCAAAACCGCGAGTGACAGGGTCGGAAAGCGGCCCAGTGCAAGGAAGCACTCCACGCGGTACACAGAGGCGGTCAAGTCCACCATCACCATCGCTGTCACGCCAGTTGTGAAACGGCCGACAAAGCGGTAGCGCCGCACGGTAGTGAGCTGCGCGGCCTGCGGGGGTGTCCTCCCAACCTCCATCGGGCGGCCCTTCCACAGCGGCAGCACGTGTGCGTGGGCGAGGCTGCCGTACAGACGCAGGAGCGGCTGGAGCAGCCCTTTGCAGTGCAGCCCGGCTGCCCGCTGCTTGGCGAAGCTCGCGTGCTTCTGATGCCCAAAATGGTAGCTGGAGGTGCACACGTTGCCCTCCACTGAGTCGATGTGAAGCAGGTCCATGCGGTTGACAAGTATGTGTGCTGTGGCGACGGGGGCGGGGGAGAAGCGCGGTACAATGCTAGTGAGCACCTCCCCGTGCTGCCCCAGATCTCCCATACTACCTGGTGGAGCAGCCGAGCGGTGCAGCGGTGGCATGCTGCTGGTGCTGCTGTTGACACTCTGCGTGGTAGTCGTGATGGCAGTGGAGGACTGGGTGGTAAGTAGAGTGCCGCAGGGCACTAACTGAGCGCGGCTGACATGGCAATGCCTGCCGTCCAGGGTGTGATCACACTGGCGGCTGTCCCAGGCGTCGTCGAGGTCCTCCAGGACGCCCCCACTTGGCGTGTGATCATCGTGATCCCCGCCTGGGGGCACGACGTTGGTGTATGGGCGAACTGGGTGCAGCGACTGCACAGTATAGAGCGCAGTCACCTTGGCGCCGCTGCGGGGGTGGACACAGGTGGCGCACAGCAGCGTGTGAGTCGACACGCGATGCCACTGCACGCGCTCAATGCGGTGGACCCCAAGAGAGGCCGTGAGCGCCGTGGACACGGCCATGGAGGGCTCCACCTCCCCCGCCCCCGACTCCCAGCCCACCGGCACAGGCGACGCCGTGTTGGCTGCTGCTTGGTTCTGAAAGACGACGATAGTAGAGGAATGCAGGACAAGGGCGATGTGATGGTACGTTGGACACGCAGCCACCATGCGGTATGCGCCAGCAGAGCGCCACAGGAGCTGGTCCACCCCGGGGTCGCTCGGAGAGATGGGTGCCCCGGTGGCCTGCGAGGAATCATCCCCAGCGCGCTCACGCGCACCGTCCTCCGCTGTGCGAGAAGTTGCGGGTGGAGTAAGGGCAAGGAGAACGGCCTCGTCCCTGTACAGCACGCAGAGCTGCGAGTTGTCACTACCTACAAAGCACATATCCACCACAGCGTCCCGGCGTGTCGCCAACTGCAGGGTAGGGGGATCTGTGCTGCCGCTGCTGCCCAACTCCACCTGAAGTCCTCTGCGCTGAGGTGCCAGGGAGTGCTCTACCCCATAGAATAGGGCGGCGCCCCCTCCACTTCTCCGTTGCGGTTGATGCACAGGGGCTGCGGGCACCCGAACCCGCCGGCATCGCAGCTCCCCGTCCCCTCCGCCCCCTCCTCCCCATTCAGTAGCAGTAGCCGCGCCCGCTGGTGGCTGGCCTGCAGCGCCCACATGCGCCATCGACGGTCCCATGAGTGCTGAGTCATTCATTTCAAAGAGCAGCACTCCCTGGGAGGTGGCCACAGCGATACAAATCGTGTAGTCGCGCATGCACATGCAAATGCACTGCACGGACGGTGCCTGGCTGGGGCTCGCGGGAACGGGTGCAGCGAGGAGTAGCGGACTGCTTGCTGCCACGCAGACGCCCTCCTTCAAGACCACCAGGCGATCCCCGCCAGTGATGAGTGCCGTCCGCAGCTCGCCATTTGTGTTAAACGTATGGGTGATGTGCGAGTAGGTTTGTGGGAAGAAGACTATGGTCGTATCTGGAGCAGCAGCAGCAGCACCAGTCGCTCCCCCGGACATAACGACAAACCTCACCTCAACCCCTCGGTTCGATTCTCTGAAATGCTAAAAACGTGAGTGACGTGGAAAGATA